>BRZM01001892.1:25454-62767 GCA_033238685.1 Lates japonicus
TTTTTTTTTTACTCCTGAGCATCTTGCTTGTTAATTCAGCCACTGATGATTTTTGTTTGGACTTTATTTTTCCCCACTCCTTTAAGACCCTATAAAAAAAAGAAAGTAATTTACTATTTTCAGTACCCATACTTGGAATGCAATTCAACAAATAATAGCCCAAGGCCGTTTGATAAGTTTGCCCTCATACAGATGCATGCATTTTAAGCAAACAAAAGACAAGAGAAAAACAGTTCAGAGCCAATCACTAATAACAAAATTTCTCAACTTGGTGGGACACAAAGAACTGTAATGAAGATGCTTGTCAATCAGGCTTCATAATCTATCTATTCTCCTCTACTGAGCTGTCAACAATGACAACTGACAGCAGCCAAACCCGGTCTGGTCCATTGTGTGTATACTGTGTGTGTCTGTGTATACTGCACTGGAGACAAATTCCATCAACTTAGCTCTTTGGTCATTAATATAGACTACAGACCTGGTTGAATGCATATAGGTTTGTACGTGTTATGTTCATTCATTTGTTCATTTATTCACTTGTTCTAAAATTCATCAACCAACCCACTCTTATTAAGGGTAACAGGACAGGGAACAATCCCAGCATGCATTGGAAAGGTAAAGAGACAGCTTTTATGTATTGCGTATAATGTGTATTTTGTACAGTTTTTATTTACAAGGAATGTCTCCTTATAGTTAAATTAGCAGTCTCTACAGGTTGGAAGGCTAACGTACTATCGGTTAGAAGTTAACCTCCTAAATATTAGACTACCATCATGTTTTATCACTATTACAAAGGGCAAAAGTTCCTACTGAGCAATACTTGACAAAAATAATATCTGGGGTGCAGCAGTTTGGTCAACCGACACCAAGTTACCACAATGATCGAATATTAATAATATCTTTCCTGTTATTTTCACCAGGAATTTACTCCGTTTTCACACTTCAGGTTGAAAATTCTACTGGCAACTGACAGGCAACCATAACTTAAGACTTTGTCACAGCTGAAGGTTTAATGAATTGGCACCCTGCTGTAGCTCATCATATTTTCTGTTCAGATGTGCTTGAGTTTTATGACAGGTGTCTAGGGTGAGCAATAACTTAATCCATGGCCAGAGGCACGGCATAAAAAACAAACAATAACAACAAAAAGATGGTACATTAATACATATTTACAAATGGATGAGCTGAAAATTAATTTCAGCTCTAGCGATTTCTTTTTCTTTTTTTTGTATTCATCTAGGGTAAATGAGAGACAAGACTGTGAAATGATAACACTGAAAAGAGCAGTAGATTAACAGGTTTAGATCACAACAAACCACACTGCTGCCTTTAGTGCAGAACAACTCCTCTGACATGGGAGCACGGCTAATGGAAGAATCTTAAGGCAGAATTGTTATCAAGCTACAGAGGACTGCAGAAGAAAAAAGTTCCTTTGAGGGTTTATTAAGCAATGAGCAACCATTTATCTTTTAACTTATCTTTTGAATGAGGGTTGTTCTTAATGACGTAGACAACAACAGAAATGGCAAGTCAACAGTCCAGAGAATGTATACGCTTTGGTTGGTGTTGTTACATAAAAACCTTGAAACTCATCAAGTACCTGAAAATGTACTTGAAACATATGAGTAATTACACGCTTCTATAATTGTTGAGAAAATTATATCCCCACTTGGGGCTATAACATTGTTTTCAAATGTAATTCGGTGACAGAGGAGGTTTGTGGAGCTTATTTCCTACTTCCTTAAAAACTAACATTTGGGAGATGGAAAGTTGGATGGATGGATGGAAAGCACTGTGCAATGTGTTTTTTTAAAGAGGGCAAAACTAAGATAAGGTAGCTATGGGGAGGAAGATGAGGGATAGGGCTGAAGAAGTCTGTCCTCATCACTGGAACAAGAGAGATAATGAACATTTGTTGGTAAACACACACACACACACACACACCCCTCAACCTGAGGTGTTTGCCAGTATAGTTTTGCTGCTGAGTCTCTTTTTCTGGGCTCAGCTGAAGAGGGTATTTTCATGTTAATTACCCACTTTCTGCTGCTCTGGTTATTCTCTGAATGCTCTGTTAGAATCACTTGTTTCACTCTCAACCACCTGTCACACCAAAAAAGATGAAAAGATGAAGGGGAGGGGGCGGTAATGGGAACGAGTAAGAACAGGGCAGCTGTAGTCTTTGCCTCTCTTCTTGTCTTTTTGAAGAGAAATCCAGGAGTCTCCTCAGCTGTCTCCTCCATCTTGGCACACCGGCCTGCCTGTCCACACTTATCACATTAACCAAGTGGAGAAGATAATTAGCAAAATCTGCAACTGGTCCCCAATCCAATAACTGAAGATATCCCTTTCGCTGGGTCCATGCGAGTGCAAATAGGAAAAGGGCCATAATAGCTGCTGCAAGAAAAGCAAAAAACATCTATCCTCTATTTGAAATGTCTTATTAATATTTCAAAATGTTGGATATGCATGTGACTTTGAAGAAATGGGCAGCCTTTTTCCCAGTCATCTGCGAGTGGAAAAGAGGAACCATGATTGGGAGCTATGGCAAAAAAAAGGGAATAAAAAAAGAGTGAAAAAATGGCTCAGAATAGAGCTCTCCTTCAAACAAAAAGAGCTCAACAGCATTTTGCCTGCACTGAGGAGAGGCAGAAGAGCATGTGAAGTGGTTAAAAAGACCTGGTAGAGGAAGAAAGGTAGAGAAAGGTACTCCTGCTAGTGTCTCTGTCATTACCCCTTCACTTTGCACACTGCCAAGCCCATTACTTAATTTCCCCTGTTGCCCTTCACTACGACAGAAGTTTAAGTGTGTTAAAAGTAAACCTGCAGAGGCACGCTGCATCAAAGAACTGTGATGGAAAAGTCAAATGAAACAAAATCAGTTCTGAAATATGGTCAAAGATACTGCTGGTTGTTGGATGGTGATCAGCCAAAAGCCCAAGGGATTCTACTTATAATACATTACACAAATAGTTAGTCACATCTTAGATCTCCACAACCTGCAAACCCACACTGTATATGCACACAGCATATTCACACACACACACACACACACACACACGTGCACTCACAAACAGACATATTCATGAATAGAAACCATTTCTCTTCTATCTCACAGATGCAGTACTGAGGCCTAAGAGATTTGTGAGCTCATTTGCAGGCACATTAAAACTCCACTCACTCCAACGTGAAAAAAAAATACCTTAGCCTTTTGACAATTTTTTATCGTGCAAGTGCAAAACTCATTTCGGCAGTTGACACTTGGGTATAGATATCAGAGATACATGTATTTTTGGAGAGGAGCTAGAGTGTGAAAGCAAGGTATGTCTGTAAATTGAATGTGCAAGCATTTTTGGTGCAGGATGTGTGGGGTTGGGGGATTTATAAAATGAGGTGCCATTTTGCTGTAATGATATAAACCAAAGTGCATGTCATTTGTAACAGCAAGTGAGAGAATCTTCTAATCTTCTCATCTTCTCTGACAGAGGTCCAAACAGATACTTAAATTTTGACCAAGTAGAGAGACTTTCATCAGGGTTTACTTTCCTTTGAGAAGCCTGTTCTCTTCTTACTGATGAAAGACATAGTAAAAGAAATGGAAAAAGTGGTGATTTTCTGGGCAAGAGAAAAAAAAAAAGTGTGAAGGATGCATGTATTTAATGCACTGACAGAGAAAGTATTAGAGCTTTTGGATTCAGTCTTGTTGCTGTCTTGCTTTGCAACAGCAGCATTCTGAATTCATATGCTTTAAAAGCCCTCTTCTGCCAAGCAGCCAATAAATGATTAGCAGGGACAATTACCCAGGAAAGGCCTGCCAACAAAATAGGGTAAACAAAAAAGACCCATTAGCTTGTGGAGTGCACCTCGGCTCCACTGGGGACCTGTTGTACAGGGCTGCTGGCAGACGTGTACAGACGTAATGGGATGTTTTCATGTAGCCCCACATGTAAATGCAGCACGTTGACGTGTTAACAGCCAATCAAGGTGACATGCTTGCTAATTAGCTGGAATCAAACAACTCTACAAAGAAACATAGTCCTGTGGAGGGGATCTGCGTGATGTCGAAAGAAAAGGCAGATCACTGGTTAACAGGTTCCACCGGATGTTTGATGGCAAGTGAATGAAAAATAAACATGTTTCTCTCAGCGGGTGGTTAAAAGTATACCAAAACATACTGACTGACTGATTCAAAGGACCTCTGCTGAATCTTTATTACTTTGTTATCTTTGCCAACTAATAATTAAGATTGCCACTGACTGTTTAAGGAAAACTGCAACTAAGGTATGGGAACACTGTTCAAGCAGTAGGTTTATATGGCTGTGTTCTATTAGGCTGGAGAGCTGCTTTTTACCCATTAGCATATGATGGTATTTGTTAAAAATAAATATAAAAAATACAATTTGTAATACATTTTGATAAAAAAAATAAGTAATTTAATTTACTGCAGAATATTAACAGTTCAGTGATGAACCTATTAAATAAAAACAGGCTAATGAAATAGACACACTCTTATGGGAAAGAACATACCTTGTTCACTTAAAGGTAGTAGGCCTGGCTGATTGCTTATTCTCTTAATTAAAAAGGGCAAACAGCCAATCGAATAGGAATAATTTAAGTTAGGCCCACTACAAAATTTTGTGGGAGTCACAAATAAAAAAAAAGTTGAATAATTTAGCCTAATTAAATCCTTAGAAGACAAGTGTGAACCAGGCATAAAGTAATGGATCGTTCTTTGGTTTATCTATTATTTTTGTCAAGAAGATAAGCATTTGATTTTTTGAACGGTTTGATGTATCACCAGCTTACTTGTAGGAAATGGCTCACCTCTATTATCGGATCTGAACCCAAGATATTTTCAAACAGGGAGTCCTGTATCCACACCCATGCTTGCTGTCTTTCTAAGCTCAGCACCTGCCCTGTTCTGCCAGTTCCTTACATCATGACGGACCTCCACTGGCACGTGTTGTGTCCTACATTACATTGTGTTAATAGAGTGTCTGTATATTTTTGATGGCACTGAAAATCAAAGTGGTATTCCTTAAGACCGTGATATTGCATAAGCCTACACAGTTGTGGAAATCGTGTGGTAACCTTTAATCTTTACTGTGCTGCTGGTGCATGTGGTTTTTAATTTACTTGCCAGTGTCAACATAAGTCAGCGAAACTGGCCTGGCCAACTTTAATATGCATGCTATAAGAAGTATTATTTTTCCTGAATAAAATTCAGTTCTTCTGTCTCATGAACTCCCGAACCTCATTTCATAAAGGATATATCACTATTGTCACTAGATGACTCCAGTAGGCTGAGTCAACACTCTTGTAGTGTTACCTTACAGGAAGTTACCTCACTGAACACCCACTCAGTCCCATCACCACCCCAGCAACCCCACCTCCCACTTAAACTTCATTGATGTCTAGGCCTCAGGAGTGCCGCGTGTGTAATGTCACAGTCATATTTTATTTATGTAGATGGAGTGTTTGGGTGGCCCTGCTTGAGACTGGGACACAATCTCTCTGCTGCTGGTAAACACCAATTTAATGGGCCCGACTGGCTGGGAAGAGCTGCAGCAGCTGGAGGAAGATGGCATATATAAGAAATGAACAACAAGGACGTGTCAGACACAAGCAAAAAGCAGCAAGGGGGAAAAAGTGGCAGCGTAGCAAATGTCTCAGACTAGAAAAAGGCTAAGGGGGGATGACAATGTGCTGGCGTGAGCTCTTGCAGCTCCCCCCAGGGTGTAGGTACTGTATGCTGAAATGCTCTGAAATGTTAGTGCTGGCCCACTTTGCCTGTCTGGCACAGTGATACAGACAGAGAATCGCGTTGGATGCTCAACTCCAAAGTGACACACAGGTCCATATTAGAGAAGGTCCTAGGAGGAAGTACACAAATGTAAGTGTGTGCACACAGGCGAAGAAGGCAGCTGATCAACTGGGGCATCAGGGAGTTGAAATCGTTCGAATAATCTGATAAATTTAGAAATTGATCCTTTGTTAGCACTATATATGGACAGTATGTGGGTCATTCTCAAGTTTAATATACGAAGAATCATAAAAACTTAAAGAGTCTCTCTTGTGGTATCAAACTCTAGAAAATCTACAACAGAATTAGCCTTAAATGTATTATGTGACACTCAAAAGCACACAGACTGCATAAAACACATTTACATACACAAACTGTCATACCAGATGTCTAAAATATGAAGGCTGTGTCCTTATATGTTGCACAGGAGCTTCATTAGTGCAAACCTACCATGGTTAAAGATAGAGGAAGAGACATGCAGAATGAGGACAAGACAGCCGCTTGAGCTGAGAAGCTGAAAAGTCAGCGGAGCAAAGAAGAGCGGACAGTAACTCCCCACACAAATCAGCAGACAAGAAAGGTCCATGAACAGAAAAGGCTCTGACACATACGGTTTTACAGCTACTGAAAAATAGCAGAAAGAGCTTTCCCCTCCTTTTCTTGTTATGTCATGTTGTGATGATTTAAAGAAACATACACAAGCATGGCGTACCCTTCTTTGGTAGAGCTTAACAACCAGTGTGACAGCATTTGTTAGCTTGTGTCTCAGCATGGCATGTAGCACATTACTGTAGCAGGAGCTGGTACTGTACTGATACTGGGATGTTGGCTCCTCATGTCTTCTCCACTTTGCCTGTTGATTATTCCACAAAAGTGCTGTCAACCTCTAGCCTTATCCTGAACCTGACAAAAAACAGTCTGAAAATGTTCTGAGGAGGAAATGAAAATTGAATTAAAGTGAACAAAGCCAGATAAATTGGCTTGGTGGCATTTGTTATTTAGAGAGTGTTAATCCAGAGCAATGCTGCCCAAATAAAAACGAGGGCAGAATGAGCTGTTGCCTTTAAGCTAATGAGATATTGGCCAAATCCTCTTAGCCAAACTATTTTGTGAAGGTTCAGTGAGCGATTGCCTTGCTGGCACTAATATGAATGAAGAATTGTGGTTTTGTTGAGTTCCAGGTGAAAGTGACTCAGGATGAGAGACATATTTAATGCATGAAAGAAGCAGTCAAGTTTAAATCTATAGTTTCTAGCTTGAAAACATAGTATGATTGTCTTTTTGAACAGCTAACAGATGCCTAACAAACTACTGTTCTCACTGCATTTTATTGTGCAAATCTAGACTACTAAAAATCTCTAAAAATCTACTCAAAAATTATATTATATATATTTTTTCATGTCTGTGGCATATTAAGATAGAGCAAAATATGTAATTTCCTTTGTGGTGAAAATGTGAAAGCTTCATTACTAAGGATTTAGGAAATAGATACCATAGATACAATACAGATAAAGAATGCAATAAATAATCTAAATTATATAAATATAAATATATATAAATTGTATTTTCTCTTTTTCTCTCTATTTTCTATTATTCCTATTTCTCATAAAAATAATTTTGATGTTTCTAATAACCATCTGTCACCACTGTAGGTTTATTCCAATGATTTTATGTTTCCCGTTGAGATTTCTATTAATACTGATTTTGGCAGTAAGATTGAGTTTGACAACTGGGATATTTTCACACGTATATTGGACCAAGGCATCCATACTGTACTTGTTAATACATGTAATAATTGTTGATAGTTGCTTTTTAAATACTTTTCATGTTTTCTTGGCTGCTGATTATTAACTAAAATGCCAGAATTCCAGTTTTTATACATGTTAGTCAATAATACATTGAGATACAAACCAAATTATCTGTAATCTATTTCAACCAAACCAAAGGGGTATTGTAACAGAAGTCAACAGAGGCTTCACAATGGAGTCAGTGGGAGTGTGAAAGAGTCAGATACCAGCCAATTCTTGATCTGAGATGCAAAGCTTAGAATAGACTGACATGTGCAGACTCTGTTCCTTTGCCAAATCACTTTCTTTTCCACACACAAGTAGGCTTGACACTGGTGCTGCAAACGTGATGAGATTTTTACAAAAGATTATACTAATTAAGCTGAGGACATAATCTCAGTTTTCCTAAATTCACTAAACCTAAAATGTGAATAAAGTGCTCAACGCACAATTTATGCATGATGAATACACAATTTCAAAGCCTCCATAATGTATATGTCAACACACAGCTTATGTGCCCACAATAATATATTTTTGGCCACTTGGGGCAGTAGAAACAAGTTGCAAACATAACATAACACTGAGATACTGATAAAACTTGATAGCCAGCAGTTGTTTATTTACATATCCAGAAGATACAGAGTATCATTAGCATTTATCTGGAGGCATGTGTTTACCCATCTGCCGAATATAGGTCTAATATTAACTGTCCTTTGCCTGGTAGACAGTGTGGGTTTGTCAAGGCTTTTTTTTTTGCTCTGTTGTGAGGGAAGCCTGAGCACTGGCAGGAGGAACAGGGTCTGTGGTCCAGTAATTGATGACTTCCAAGGTTGATCAGCAGTCAGGATGGTGTCAGGATGACTGGTCTGTGGCAGGATGATGTCTTGGCTGTGGTCAGCTGATCCAGAGGTCCGAGAGTCACAGAGAAGGTGAGGCAAAGGCTGGCAGGAGTTATCTCACCGCCTGCTGGAAGAATGACTGGACTGGCAGGAAGTAGAGAACATGTCTGTGTGGTCCAGTACTGATGGGTCCACCTCAGACTGACAGTTAAGATGGTGTTGTGGCAGCAGGATGACGTGGTTGATTCTGAGTTGATCCTCACAATGCTGGAGGAGGTGTGTGAAGGCTGATAATGTGTGGTCACAGAGGACACAGGAGAACTGTGTCTTTGTCCAGGGAAAGAAAAGTTATCAAAGCTGTCTCTAGTTAAGGTCCATCCACCCCGCCACAGAGGGTACTGGGACATTGGGTGGATGGAAATGGGGTATCAGCGAATGAAAGTGTGTGTTACATTGAGAAATAATACACTTTCTGGTGTATTTCCAGTGTTAAGTAAGTAAAATTAGTTTCCTTTACATGGACAGTTACATTAGTTCAACAACAATGCCTAAAAACTACACACATTCTCACTGAATTTACCTTTACCTTACTCACTGGAGGAACCTGAACAGAATACATCACTGTGACAATATTTTAACAGGTGACATACAAAGACAGTGTTATGGTTGAGGATAAAAATGATAAGCACTTTGTCAAACATTGTGTTACTCCTCAGCAACAAAGAAACCTTGCAGTTTGTTATTTTATAGGGTCTCTGGTCCTCCTCCCTCCCTCACAGCCTCCAGTGAAACCAGAACGCCTGTGGTCACGGCTGTATAGAGGACCCAATTTAGATCATATTAAACTGCTATGACTGTCTTCTCAAAATAAGCTGTTATTAGAACATTTCACTCTCTTTCATCACTATCATTTTAGTCTATACTCCTGTAGTATGCTTTTTAAAACTCACTGTTTTGCTCTACTTTTCTCACAATTTCACACAAAGTTCTCATTAAGTACTTTCTCAGATCTTTACTTTGAATTTAGATTCAAATCATTTGCATTTTTCTTTGCTTTCAGACTCAGCTGACAATTACACACAGTACACAGGGTCGTGATAGCTGTAATAGGTTTTCATCACCAGAATGGAACTTGTCTCTGTGGTTGTGAGATGAAAGATCAGGTCCAGCAGTGTTCTTCTCTGTGGTTGCATGGGTTAATATTGTCCTCTAGACTGAAACAGCTCCAGTGTCGGTTTGCTTCTGCGCTGGATAAAGATTCTCATTAAAGTCACCACAGACAATGATGGGATGACAATCCAGGATCTCGATGAGTCCAACAGGCTGCTCCAGGTTAGACAGGAATGATCCTGTACAGTGGTCTGGAGGTCTGTACACAGCTGCAATCAATTGCACTCTTAGAGACTTCAACCTTCAAAGCCACAAACTCCAGGTCAGTTACACATTATGAACATACTGTTTCTCACGAACCTGGTGTTGTCTTTGACATAAACAGCAACTCCCACCACCACTTCTGCTGGCCATCTGCTTGGGAACTTTGTAGGACAGGTGTGTGTTGCCTTTGAACATGTTGTAACCTTGTGGTGGAGACTCTCAGCAACAAGGAGCCCTGTAAGGTGAGGTTTCTGTGAGACCTAACACATCTGCTAGACACAGTTCATGATGGCTCTTTATATACGTTAACATGAGACGAAAAACCCTTCTGTATTGTGATGAACAATGGTCAGAGTGTCAGAGCCTGCTCAGTGTTTGTGTGATATGAAGGCATCATGTCGTCCGACGACTTGTCTCGTGTTCTGCTCCAGTGCTGCAGTGATTTCTGTGTTGGCGTAGATTTGCCTCTCATCCAGGTCAATGCAGGTGCAGTCCACTGAGAGAGGTCACTCGACTGGTTATAACATAAGCCATGCCGGGGTTCAAAAAGTATTGCTTCAGTGAGACGACAGCTGATGTTCTGAGGTCATACCTTGAACACTATGAATTGTACCATAATTCCCCGGACTAGCCAGGCACCTGAATATAAAGCCGCACCACAAAATTTAAAAGAAAAAAAAAAGTATGCGTATATAGGCGCACTTGTCTATAAGCGCGAGTGTCTCGTTGTAACATGAGATATTTACACATTCAGCTGCCGTCTCCAGCGTCTCACCATCGATTCATTGATGCCAAACACGTGCAGCAGCTCTATTTCCCCTTTTTTCGACAGCCAGATCAATTGCCTTTAACTTAAAAGCTGCATCATATGCATTTTCTTCTTGTATTTTCCATGATGAGGGGTGTGTGCATTAAACTCCGTGTTGATCTGAAGAATTTAGTGTGAGTCGTTTGATCTAGTCGAACAGTTTCATTGATCCACTGTGACTGTTGTTAATTTCATTGGTCTGATGTGACAAGGCTAAATGTTTTTGGCGTCATGAGTTAAATCTAATATAAAAATCTATATAAAATTAGCCACATAATTGTTTTAGCCACAAAAGGTTCAATGTGAAAAAAGTAAGTGACTTATAGTCTGTAGAATTATGGTACACATGCAAGGAAGCCAGTTTAATAGGAAACTGTCTACGCGAACCACTCCTTTCTGTTTCAGATTCCTCTGCTCTCTCTATGTACACAAGGTTATCATGTACTCTGATGCTCTGTTACTGCTGTTCCTTCCAGCTGTTTCACATCATCCATCTTTAGTCCAAGCTTAGTGACACGTGAAGATGCATGTTGAAAGGTTACCACTCTGACTAAAGTAGCAAATGAACCATTGACTAATCCAGCAGAGACACATCAAAGTTTCTGGTGAGCATAACACGAAGCACCTTCAGCTGCAGTGTGTCTGGTAACTCATTTCTGCCTCCTTTCACTGGTTTGTCTTTCTGCCAGATCCTGGGTTCTTTTATAGTCATCAGCATCAATTGTAGTGATATGACAGTGAAACTGAGCCAGTGTTGCAGAGTTGTGTGCATCTACTCTATTAGTAGCAAGAAATGTGAGACATCAGTTGGACAAAGTTGTGGTTCCAGTGACAGCTTGTGACAACAAATGTCTAAATCAGACAACTCATCAGACTTTTCCTTCCTGCGGATCCTGTTCAGCATCTCTGCAAAAGGCAACATCATCTTTCTGTCGCATAATCTCAGTCAGGTGATCATCTGAAATGTTCCTGCCGAAGTCCCAGTCTGTGATGGGTCATTACACACACAGAGGTTTATACTGTCGCACCTGGTGGGAGCTGATAAAGTCTCCAACTGCATTACTGACATTCCCCTCCAAAGGGTTTCTGACTGCCTTTGATCTGTTTGAGTCTACGCATCACGTAGGCAAAGAGGGAGCTTTGACACCATAGACACTGCATCAACCAATGATTTCAGCATTTAGAAGTTCTGCTCTGACCTCATCAGCGATTACCCAGTCCTACAAATGGAGTTTTCAAACTTCTCGGCAGCTTGAGGAGAGGTGCAGTGTATTTCAGATATATTAAAGGCTGTGGTTCCAGTGAAAGAAGTCAACAGGACAGTGGACGCGATATGTGGCCTCTTCAACTATGTCCTGGGCAGTTTTGTGGTATCTTCAATGCCTCTGGTAGATGCATTGATGAGATGTGACTTTCTGTGCCAGCACCACTGTTGATGTAAAGAACAGCTAGCTCTAGTTCAGAAGTCCACAACCGTTTTATGCCAGTCTCTCACCATAGAATACACAGGCCTGCTTCTGGTTCAGATTCTGGTACATGTGGTAAAAACCACAGGATCAATGACGGGGGGCTCTCTGATGACTCTGGCCTCTGTTACAGCATTAACCTATTGACTGTAGTCTGGGACATTTTCTTATTGTCATGATCTGGCTCTGCTGCCTCCAGTTCAGAATACCTCAACCTGTCACTTCAGATTCAGGTGCCAGGTTACACCATTCATCAATCCTCCTCTTTTCTCCTCATACTCTTCAACAGCTTCCTCAATCTCTTTACTGTTCATTTCATAATTGTCTTTGTTTGGATTTGACAACGTCTCTAGCCAGGCTCAGGAAGGTCAGAACCAGGCAACTGCACATAGCTGCTGTTATAGAAGGACTCGTACGTGGGTGAAAGGCCCTTTCAGTTCCTGATCTGAGCAGTAAGGAATGTATAGACTCATTTTCAGTGGGTTTGTCATCTGTTGGTATGAACCGACCTTACGTGAACACTATTTCATGCTGAAGGCCACAGGCACGGGTCACACACCTGATCACCTGTTCATTCTGCAGCCGTCATCACAAACGCGCAGAACATATTTTCCTGTCAGACATTCAGCAGCCACTTCTGCATTTTGACATCATCGACGCTGACAGAGTTTTCACCTGGTTCTCAAATGAAGCTTTATGACAGACAGTGCAGGCGTAAGTGGGGCGGCATTTTGCTGTGATCTGAAAACAGATGTGGCCTCTTTTGATCGAAGCTGTGGTCACTTTCTGGGGTTTGTCTGTTTATCCGTCTGTATTTTCCTCTTTATTTTTCATATTGGCACATCTCATGTTGTGGAATTTTAAATGCAAAGATTGTTGTTATATCTGTCTCGCATTATTTGTTTCATCAGTTGTCTGTGTCTTATCCTGGAAAGATTGATTATGTGCATATGTCTGAGTGACATAAGATGGCTGCCTCTGCCTCAATTCTTCATTTCCCCTGCTGTCTTTTGGTGAAGTATTGATTTTCTTATTATTTATTGATTTTTCTCTGATGGAAACTGTCATCTTCTCTGTATCTTTTAGTAAAGTACAGATTTTTTTCTGCCTGAAGTTTAAATTTTCTTTGTTTGTTTTGGTGAAATACTGTTTTGTTTCTGTCTGAAGTTGGAATTGCTGTGATAGCCGGTTGGTGATGTACTGCTGTTTTTCTTGTCTGAATCCTTCATTACAGTATTTGTTGCTTGAATAAGATTTCTTTTTGGCTCTATATGATTCATTAGAAGAATACTTTTCCTTCTCTTTTCTTTTTTGATTTTCTTTTCTTTTTGGTGCTTTCCCTGAGATCATTAGTCTCCTCTGCTCAGGTATCCTACTCAAGGAGGCCTGTCCTGTACACACCCGACAGAGGGGATTCATCAAATCCCCTGGGTGCTCTGAGAACCTCTTGTTGATGGACAGATTGCTGCGTATTGCTAAGAAGGAGATCAGGCCGCTGGCGGTGGTTTTTGTCGACTTTGCCAAAGCTTTTGACTCAGTCTCCCACAAACATATTGCAGAGGTGCTAACAAGGAAAGGCATCGATGAGTGATGCCTATGATGACTGCACCACAGTGCTGAGAACGAAGCACGGCGATACTGACAGGATCCACAGCAAGGTAGGAGTGAAACAAGGTGACACCTTGTCTCCCCTCCTGTTCAATCTGGCACTGGATCCCCTACTGTACATGTTGGAGGACAAGGGCGTGGGTTTCAAGGTAGGGGACCAGAGCCTTACAGCACTTGCCTTTGCAGACGACCTGGTACTGCTCAGTGATTCTTGGAAGGGCATGGAAAGGAACCTGCAGATCCTGGAAATCTTTTCAGGTCTGACAGGGTTGAAGGTGAATCTGAGCAAATGCCACGGTTTTATGCTGGACAAGGGCTAAAGACGGTATACAATCAATGATTGTGAGGTATGGGAGCTGGCTGGAATGCCTATACACATGGTGCCTGGGCATGAGGCAGGGGCTTATCTGGGCGTCCAGATAAGCCCTGCCAAAGGTATCTTGACGCCACCGTTGAGAACCTTGGTGAAGGACATGGTTGAGAGGATAGCACGGGCGGCGCTCAAACATTCTCAGAAGGTTGAGATCCTGAGGACCTCTGCCCTACTGAGACTAGAATGAACCATCTGTTACTTAGTATGAACCAGTATAAACCAGTAGGTAACCAGACTGGGACTGTGTGATCTTCAGGTGAGCAGAGACTCTGATGAGGAGTGGACTCACCTGAGTTCCAGAGAGGTCGACCCCTCCAGCCTGGGGACCAGGACCAGGGGCCTCATTCAGGAGGACAGAAGGGGGTTCTGGGGGACCAGGTTTGAGGGAGGCAGCTTTGTATACACACCTGCCTCAAGGTAAGACCATATCTTGCACCTGTGTTTTGAGCTGTTTGAGCCTTTATGGTGTCCCTTCTTACCTGTGAACCCCACACACTCCCCAGAGGCGGACCCCCATCTTGTGGTGTCCCTGGCCCACATGCTATCCATGGGTTTCACTGATGAGGGGGGGTGGTTGACACAACACCTTCTGGCCAAAAACTTTGACATCGGAGCTGCACTCGACACCATCCAGTATGCCATACAGCCCTGGCCACACCAGCCCTGATGACTGTCCCTGAAATCACCTATACTAAACCAATGACGTAACCAGAGATCATTTCTACTATTTCCTGCAATCTTAGATCAGTTAGCTGAATACTGTTGTCATTAATCAGTACTTTAACTCATTAACCAACACTAACTCATTGATTATGTTTGTACTTCTTTAGTATCTTTATTAGTCACTGACATTTTTCTGTTTTGTGTAAATTTGAACAATAAAAACATGAAGAACTGAACTGTCTGGATCTTTCCTAAACTCAAGTTTAAACTGATCACAAACATCTGTTCTAAAATCGTCAGGTCAATAAACAAAACATAAATAATAAACTGACAGTTTCCTCTGATCTGCTTATTATTTTACATCACACAGAGATGGTAAATGGTAAATGGTAAATGGACTGTACTTATATAGCGCTTTTCTAGTCTTTTCGACCACTCAAAGCGCTTCACACTACAGATCACATTCACCCCATTCACACACACATTCATACAGCACAAGTTCTATACAATGTGCTTTCTTTTTTTTTTCATTGTTTTTATTGCAATTTCTCTTTTCATTCAACAAAACAGTGTCTACAAAAACTAGACAACTAAATAAACACAAAATGTACACAACAGCTCTTACATAAGAGATGAATATATGGCATAATACAAGAGGCAGTGAGTCAGTCTTATAGTACCCAAATGTCGTTCAAGTGTACAGCAGTCCCTTTAATAGAATGGAGGAGAGGTCCGATCCAATATAATGCAAAAACGGGCACCACACTTTGTAGAACTGATCTGCGCTGTGATGTATGACGTTGGTAAGATATTCAAGAGGGATCAATTCAAAAATTATTTTACGCCATCCACAGACAGAGGGAATCTTGTCACTGATCCAATGCAAGAGGATATTTTTCCTAGCTGCAAACGTTAGGGTATTATACAATCTTTTGTTAAATGCTTATTTTAGGCGGTCGCTTGGGAGACCTAGAATCAGGGAGATGGGATGCATTTCCATATTAATGTGAAAAATTTTCTCCATTTCACCCTTAATTTCAACCCAATATCTTTGAAGTTTATGACAAGACCAGAGACAATGAGTTAAAGTTCCCACTTCAGTTTTACATTTGAGGCACAAAGGGGAGAGAGAGCGGTCGAAGAGGTGCCTGCGGTGAGGGGATATATGTAATCTGTGTAAAATCTTAAATTGTATTGCTCTTGTCCGAGTGCAGATTGAAATCCTTTTTGCAAGAGACCAGATGGTATCCCACTGTTCTTCATCTATAGTCACAGACAGCTCCTTCTCCCACACGCCTCTGACCCCCTGTGCATCAGTAGTAGAAAAACCATTAAGTACATGGTAAAATGAGCTCAGAGACACTTTTGACTGTTGTTGAAACAGAATTTTCTCAACAGCAGATATTTCAGGATGATCAATAAGAGTTGTGTTATGAATGATATAATGCCTTATTTGCAAAAAGCAAGAAATCTTGTTTGGCCAATTTGAAAGTGTTGGTAAGCTGTTCAAATGACATAAGTTTATCATCTGAGAAGAGGTCATTGAGACATTTAATATTCTTATTAGACCATTGTTGAAAACCGGCGTCTAAAGAACCTGGGGGAAAAGCAGGATTGTTTATTATTGGGGTAAACATGGATGTTATATTTGATCTTCCCTCGAGACGGCAAACAAGCCGCCATGCTTTTAGAGTGTTAATTGTTATAGGGTTTGTACAAAAGACTTTAATTTCTTTAAAATTATTACAAAATAATAGGTCACTTAGTTTGCGCTGTGATAATGCTGCCTCAATATCCAACCAGATTGAAGTTTTACCCTTAACCCAGTCGTTTACAAATCTTAAATGGGCACAGAGTTGATAAATTTTAATATTAGGTAAGTCCAAGCCACCCATTGAACTTGGTAGATGTAATACTGCCATTTTAAGCCTAGGTCTACGCTTGTTCCAAATAAGATATACAATGTGCTTTCTAAGGACAGACACACACATTCGCACACCGATGCACACACATCGGAGGCAATTTGGGGTTCAGTATCTTGCCCAAGGATACTTCGACATGTGGACTGGAGGAGCCGGGAATCAAACCACTTCTGATTGGTGGGCAACTGCTCTACCTCCTGAGCCACAGCCGCCCCCTCTGAAACAGTTCACAGAAAATTAACCCAAAGGGGATTTTATTATTGAAATAGAAACCTGAACACATTCATATTTGAAAAAAATATTTTACAGTCTTTTTTACAAGAGACTAACCAATTAATTTCAGAACAGGTGGAGAGTTTCAGACAGCGTTAAACTGTCCTGTTAGTTTTTCTTAGTGACCCAATAGTTAAAAAATAAATAAACAGTTTTACCTCCCAGGTGGTTTAAGATAGTGTGTAAGTGATGAAAGTGGTTTATGTGCATGTCATAAAATAGTAATTAAAAATTGTTATTCTGTTGAAGCAAGAGATCTATAGAATGCTTCAACAATTGACCCACAGAAGGACAAGATTGCTGTGAAAGTCCCTCCTGGTGTAAGGGCACTCCAGTTTAACACATGTGAACGTTACAGCTAGAGCTACATGAACTAGAATATATTTTTGATATTTTCTTATTTGTATTTGTTTTTCAGATGCAGCAGCCAAACAGGCAGCCATTTCCTCATCAGTATACTTCAGTTCAACCTCCTGAACTTCCTGTTCTGCCCTCTTTTGATGATGTTGCTGTGTTACAAAACTGCACTGATGGTGAGGAGAAAAAGACATGGATCAGGAAAGGTTGTTCTCAACAGGAGTCTGGCTTGTGGCTCCACCCTGATGGCCGGCCGGTCTGCCCCCGCTCTCTCCTTCATGTTTTAGCCTGCGTTGCACATGGGCCTACACATGTAGGAAAAGGGGGGATAAATGACATAATCTGATTGCAGTGGTTAGGGGTAACTATGGGAATAAACAGTGATAGGGGCCCTGCTTTTGTTGAACTCCACCATCAAAGAAAAGTTAACAAAGAATATGATGACAACAGGTGATGCCCTTCCACTAGTGCTGATTGAAAGTTCAATCAGGGAGACTGTCTATCTGCACATACCAGCTGAATCACAAGTTGTTTCCTGCTATCTCTAAGCCCCACCTACCAATTCTGTTTTCATCCAGTCACAACCTGACACACCCAACTAGAGCCAATCACCTGTAAGCTAGTTTAACAGTTGTAAAACAGTTTAAAATGTTCTCTCTCTCTGGTGTTATTCAGCTGTCATTTCAGCACTGCGACGTTGTGCGACTCTAGCAGTCAGATTATCAGTTAGGACTCAACGCATTCTCCAGCCTCAAAACTCTTGCTCTCTCAGTTTCATGAGCCGGAAAGCGTGCGGCCGTCAGTATTTACCAAGATGCCCCCACTTACTTGAAGAGACCTGAGACAAGCACAACATTTATAAATCAGGGAATCTGCCGCTCCTCATCTCAGAAAAGCAATCATTTTAGTTTGCGTTCTTCTTCTTCCACACAGACCGCTGCTCCTCCAGTCCCTACCACACCAGCTGCTCCAGCCGTTCCTGTCACTACGGCCACCCCACAACCGTCATGCCACTCCAGCCATGCCTGCACCTGACATCCTCCTACACTACGCCGGTGAGATCAGTTCAAGCTTCGACTCAAGTCTTCAGGCTTAAACTGCCTTAAGTTTAGCTTTCGTAGCTCACACCCATACATCTCAGCCACGTTTTGCTTTCCAGCCTACTGTAAGTGCACCAGAGGCCTGTCCCCACTCTCCAGCCTCTGTCATCCAATTCCTGCACCTCTGCTGGATAAGCCTCAAATCAGTTTAGCAAACGTTTCACCCCGTATACGTACAAAACCCTGCAAGCAATATAAAAGTTTTCAATGGCAATGTTCCACGTTTCTCAGTCAATCTCATGTTTGCGGGGCTTCACAAGTAGTTAGTCTTTGTTTAATCGTGTTTATTAGTTTAGATCACATCCCTCTGTCTCAGTTGCCCTTTTCTATCACCAGCACCTCAGCCTGAGGAAAAATGTCAACAGCAAGGGCGAAAGGTAGAGTTGGTTCAGTAGATAATAAATAAAAAAATAAAAATACAATTGGCCTCTGATTATTCTCCCCAAGCATATTATTAATATGCTAGATATCATCTGGCCTCTTAAGTCTCAAATTTGCACAAACAATTAGTTTCAGCCATGAAGAGCATGTAAATATAGTGTAAATATATATATTTTAAAAAAGCGACTCCATCGTAGGTTATTTTGGGGGGTTTTGGGCCGTGGATGCAGTAATGGGCCTCATATGAGATTACCCCCATTGCAGTTGCCTGCATTCAGAGTAGAATCCGTAAATTCACTACTTCAGGTATCTCCTTTCTTAGTTAGCATTTCACCTCAATCACTTTTTATATGAAAAGTTTTATATGAAACATTCTAAAGCCAAAGCTAAAGCTGTTCTAACCTCAGGCAATCACCCCATGTCAAGCATCGTTTAATCATCACTTTTAAAGGTTCTTCACAAGTGTAATCTATCTCCTCAGTATATTCAGTTTATTCATTTAGAATGAATACTGTCTCCTCAGTTTCAATGCAAGGGATCTCCTCCGCCTCTCTTCAACAATGGGCCTCTGCTCCTCCTGCGCCTACTCCTTTCATATACGTCCAGACTCAGCCTCAGCTTTGGCTGCTCAGCTAGCTTTATAGGCCAATTACATGTAAGTCTTGCTGCTAGTGGTGTCACAAACATTCTCCCTGGTCCATTGCATGCTCCCCGTCTCACTGTTGCATTTCCCCCATCATGGCCTTCTCCCTGCATTATCACATCTTTCTGCATCCCGGTTGCATTTCCCGCCTTATGGCCTTCTCCCTGCATTTCTCCCGCATCACTCCTGCATTCCCCGCATTAGGGCCTCCTCCCTGCAATTCTCCAGCATCACTGCTGCATCCCCACATTTCCTACATCCCCGTTGCATTCCCGCATTATGGCCTTCTCCCTGCATTTCTCCCACATCACTCCTGCATTCCCTGCATTAGGGCCTCCTCCCTGCAATTGCATTTTTCTCTGCATCACTGTTGCATTCCCCTGCTTTATGGTACTCCCCCTTTTGCTTCCTTTTGTCTGATTTAGGCTCCTCATCAGGTACAGTACACGTTGCTTCTGGGGGGGGGGTGGTTCCTCTGCGCAGCAAAGGCACAGGCCACGCCTTACTGCTCTCTGTTGCAATCTTCTTCCTGTGCTCAAGTCTATTATTCTGTACACAATCAATTCATTCCTCTTCATTTCTCTTCTTTCTCACACTCTTTCGTTCTCCTATTACACTGTCCCGATTGAAATGATACTTCAGTCAGGAAGTCTATCCCCCTGCACACGTCATCTGAGTTTTATGAACATTTCCCATTATTGCTAAGCTTTCCCTACTCACTCGTATATTCATTCAATCACCACCTTTCACAATCACCTCGAGCATCACTTGCACGCATCATGTAGCATTCCCCACTCTAATGACCCTTGACCTCTTTATTTTCACTAGCCCCTTTTCCCTAATAACTGGCCTCTCTTCCCAGCATTGCTACCACTCCTTCCTCTTTACCATACCATGGTAACTGCTTTATATGTGTGGATCTCAATTTTTGCTCCTTCCCCCATTTAGCGCCACGTGTCAGGTATGATTTGCCTTTTTGGGGGATACTTTCCTATATATATATATATATATATAAATATATAAAAATTGGTAGGCTCATAGGCTCGGACCATTTGTTCATTATAATGACATTTTCCCTCTGAGATCAGACACGCAGACAGACGTCAGATCAGGGTGCAGTCGCTTGGTTCGCCTAGTGGACGCAGGGGGAATGTACTTAAAGTGCAACATGCCTCGTCCAATCGCCGCACAAACCCCACCTGTCACTTTCACACCTGAGTGCAAAGTAAAGCGGCTGCCGGCATACTGACTGCTTTGGGAGGCAGTTTTTTCTCAATTTTTCATAGATATGGATACACATCTCACCCCTGGCCATGGTTGTGGATCCATAGGAGGGCCTGGACACCTCACCCCTGGTCATAGCTGAGGAGCCCAGACCCAGCTGTGGCTGTGGCTCCAAGACCCAACCCAAAGCATTCCAAACGTTCATAATATTGTAGGGGTCTTCTTCAGCAATTTGAGCCACAGTAGGTTGTCTGTTGGATTGGACAACACAGGGCAGCCTTTGCTCTGCATGTTAATCAATGAGCCTTGGCCGCCCATGACCCTATCGCTAGTTCACCACTGTTCCTTCCTTGGACTTGGATAGATACTGACCACTGCAGAAAGGGAACAGCCCACAAGTGGTCCACTTTTGGAGATGCTCTGACCCAGCATTCATTCATTTCATTTCACCTGTCAATGGTCACAGTGTTACGCCTGATCAGTGTATCTTAAGCATAAACGATTAACATACTTTTACTGACCTTTGATTACTTACCTTTGATTTGGCACCTGCCTCTGGGATCCTGGGGACTCTCCACCCAATAGAGCTTACTCCTGCCTTAAACTGAAAAGAACTAGTTACAGTTACACAGTAAAACTAAGTGTTAGGGGTTAGGGAACAGTCCTCCAAAAGTGGTATCAGTTGACTCCAAATGGAGAAACATGCTCCTAAACATTCTGGGGGAAACATTTTGGCCGCCACACTTAGGCAAATTTTCAGACACCGGCTCAGCTCATTCCTTTCTATTGGAGGGACATTTTGGCCTATATCTCGGGAACTGACAGTGTTATGGACTTGGGAGTGGGTGGCAGGTGCCCTAATACAGCATTTTATTCTGATACATATACACTAACAAAAACATCATTGCTCCTTGCATTAGGACCCCTCAGAGATGTGCATCTGTTTGCAACTAAATTCAAACAAACTTCTGTTATCCTTTGTTTTTAAACAGAATAACAAGCCCTTGGCCAGGACCATTGCTGGCCTTCTGGCCAGGGGAAGACTAATGTAGGGGGTCCGGGCCCCAGCATGGAGGTCTTCAGACTCCCTGTGAGGGAGAGGTGAAGGTGGGAGCTGCTGAAGGGAGTGCTTGATGCTATGGATGAGGCTGCTGAAGCCAAACGGGACATTGTTGACAGCTCACATGGTCACACAATTATTATTCTCTTTGTCTTTAAAACGAATGGATGCTGATGGCATGGATGAGGGGGAAAAGGAGGAGCGGAAATGAGGACAGTGGAAAGAGAATTTTAAAAATAAAAACTGGTCTTAAAAACATAGTTTGGATTGTGTTTTTTACTGTTAGAGTAATCATGATTATAACTGTGGCTACTGTCATTCAACATTGTTTAAATATTCAAGGGCAATAATAATACTCTGCATAAATGATAGAGAAAACATCTTGTTTACATGACCTATGCAAAGCACTGGCAGTCATATCTTGCTGATGTCTTCAGAGCAGTCATTTATGAGAGGAGGAAGTTGAAATGTGTGCCACGGCCACTAGATGGCAGCAAGAGACTGCACATTAAGCCAGGATCAGTCACTTTGACACTTGATGATCCCCACTTTGGCAGGCAGAAAAGCCTCCAGGAAAAGACAAACACATTAATGTGGCTTGGATGTGATGCCGGCCTATGAGCTATGCCTCACGCTTGCACCTTGAGATGCATTTACAGCTACTTTGCCTTTATTCACAGAGCTCACTGTTTGTGTGAGGTACAAACGGTTCTTCATGGTTCTTGATTTTCATTCTTCGGACCAATGGGCTTGCACCACAGTGCATTGGCATCACTTTCTGCTGCTTTTTATGTCCAACAGAAAGTAGATCTTCCTTAGTAATGGCCACAGCAACCTAGATGTTGCTGTGTACACGCTGTCACGGAGTCACCACGCCAGCTGAGAGAGAGGAGAGATGCGTCCAGTGAGGTCAAAGCTGAACAGGAATATCATTTCAAGACATTTTTTCAAGACATTTTTAGAGGCTTTTACTAATCAACCATTCTGTTTTTTTCTGGTTCTTTTGTTTTAAGATCAGGGTTATCACAGATTTGTTCATTAAAAGATGATTCCAGTGTAGGCCTACAAATGGATATTCAGCCTATGTAGAAAAAGTTTTGAGAGCAACAAAAAAACAAATTAGTTAAATCAAAAACCTATGCAATAGGCTATTAAAATAAACAAATGATATAATATGAAGTCCTTACGTATCATTTGTTTTTTTTGTTCTGTGACAACACTGGCTTTTGAAGGGGGTTACAATAGGTAACCACACAGTCTCAGTAAATAAGTTACAGGCAGAGTGATATGATAGTGATGAATGTCTAGTTGACCAATCAGATTGCTCACAGACATTAAGTATTTTGGAAATATTACCATTGACACACACAAACACACACGGAATGGGGACTTAAAACCTAATATTACAATGGTAAATCCATAATGAATTAATACAGGGACTTTTACCACATTTTGCTGTTCAGTAAGGTAATGTCCTATTCTCTGGATAATATGCCTTTTGTCATTGGTGTCTTTTCTCCAGCTTTAGGGCAAACCTGGACTGTCCAGTTCACTTATGCGACTCTAAACATATCAACAGACTTGACAAGCATCTGTTAAAGGTCCATGGATTGAAGGTATGTATTCAACTGCTGTATTTATATTGATTTGCTGGTCATTCTTAAAAATAGAGCAAAGGAGAAGTGGATAAGATATTACATAAGGTATAAACTGTAAAGTAGAACAGAGTTAGACAAAATAAATTTACATGTAAAGCAACGTTGTCCTCATTTTTCCCATCCCCAACCACCAATTGCGTCCCATACGGATGAAGTGAATGGATCTACCGTTGAAGAGGCCGTCCGTAGGGAGATAGCTGCAAGGGCATCTGAAAGGACTAGGACCCTTTATAATGCTACAGCCACCTTTACACCTGCATTATCTCTGTCCACTGCCATACATGCAACAGATTCTGTGGGTCCAGGATCCACTGACTGTGAGCCATCCACACCCGCCCCACAAACACCTCCTCCTTCAAATTATTTCAGTGCAACTCTCTCAGCTTTGCCATCACCAAGCAACACAGAAGTAGACTCTGCTGTATTTATGTCTCCTTCAAGAAGATCGCCAGCCGCTGTCACTGCTCTTTCACCTTTGCCGCTGAGCACCACACCATCCTCATCCTTAGCCAACAAACCTCCCTGCTCTGTTGTCAGACAAAAACACCGCCTTCCTCCAAGGACACCTGCAGATGGTTGTGAAAATTGTCAGTTTCTGTTCGCAGAGCTTCGTGTTACAAGGCAGCTGCCTGAATGCGAAATTGAACGACATGATGAGCTGAAGCAGCTGCATTCTTCTACAATCCGTACAAATGTGAGGATCATTTTATTCTACTTACAGATCAATGTGACTGGAGGTTAAGTTTGGATGTCTGCATCTCATTTCATATTTTTCCAGGCTGTGAAATACAAGCGTGTGCCAAAATATTCCCTGCTTATGGTGAATATCACATTCCTATCAAAACATTTAGGATTATGAATCTTACTGTTGCATGTTTACCATTGTTTAATGTCTGATTATTTATTTACCTGTCCCTCAGTGAAATTGGTAAACGACTTTAAAGGCCATGTGGAAGGTGCCAACCCTCCCAGGAAAGTTCAGGAAAATGCAAAGCAGCGTGCTACTCATGTGTTCCACTTCGTCCACTTCATGGCAGACTCCCCCAATCCAAATGGCAATCTATTGTTCCTGCAGGATATTTCAAGAGTCAGAGGGTAAGTTTACAAAATTTGAAGAATTATCTGTGATTGTCTATTGTCTATGAGAGGACATGAGCTAAACCTTATTTTTGACCTTTAAGGTTTGTAGCCAACCTGCAACAAAAAGGGTTCAAACCAACAACCCAACTGATATATTTAATGGATGTTTTGGCATTCTTAAAATATCTGTCCAACATGAAGCTGCGTTGTGTGAGGCTTGGTGAAAGGGGAATCAAGGCCCTGACAGTGGAGCTTAGGGCACGTGTCCGAGACATTGGCAGAGACGTTGTTGGGCACCAGCTCCTTGTGCGACGTACCAAGTCTGGCAAGTTCAGTATTCTCCTCCATTGATGAAAATCTCATCATTTAAGTTTAGACACATATATGCTGAACAGCAGTTGTTTTTTGTTTGTTTGTTCTTCAGACAAACTTGTCGGCTGTTCTGTCCACAGCTGAAAGTTTTCATGACCCCCCGACTCTAAATGTTCACTCACTATTTTGTTCAGACTGATACAGCCGAGTGTGTGTAAGCTCTTACCAGCTTTACCTGTTCCTTGCATCATGCTGTTTTTCACAGAGCACAGATTGAATTTGCACACAGTGTGTGTGCAGCTTCAGAGGGACAGGCTGGAGATGACAGTTACTTCTCTCCACAGGTACCCACCGTTCTTTGATGACAACCCGTTTGGAATCTACCAGAGGATCCTGGCTGGAAAACTGGAATTCCCACGCCATCTGGATTTTTATGTCAAGTAAGCACCAGACAGCAGGCCAGGGTGAAATATCACGAGCCAAGAATGTGTGTGTGTGTGTGTGTATGTGTGTGTGTCGTGTGTGTATTTACCATACATTTACATTAGTCCTTTATGTCCTTGCATGTACCAGAGTACCTTCCTTTAGACACACTGGTGTTCATTTAAAAGATGGTTGTGGTTTATTGCAACTTTGGTCTTTTGTCATTCTATCCTTAAATTCTATCAGGTATGATTACACTGTAACTGTATCAGCCATTACTGCAGCTTCCATGTCGAGTGGAAAGGGTTGACAGGAAAGATGCATCAAACTCCTCTAACTGGTCAGGACTAAATGAACCAAAATCAGAAACAGTATGTCAGACAGACAGGTTTCAGACAAACTGAAATGTCACTAATAATTCCTCATTCTACGAGACAACTGTGTGCTAACATCTACAATAACATACCAGTACAGTGGTACTGCAAAAAGCGGGTCTGTAAACCATAAGCCCACTCCAGGAGCAGGGCCCAGCTGTGGGGCCATTTTGTATCGTAGCTACAGTCAGATTGCAACTGTCATGTGATGTCCTCTGGTCCAGTAAGAATTTTTCCAGTTATGAAACAGTGAATATCTTTTTCTCAGCATCATAGACTCACATGACTGTCCTGATTTGAGACATCAAGTATAAAAAACATCATAGACATCTGGAGGAGCAGTTGCAGTAAATCATTTTCTTAACATTCATGTGTGTGAAGATTTATCTTAGATATACTGAGTCTAATAAATATCCAACCAAACTCCAATAAAAAATTCGGCGAACGAGCTTCCCACTGTTAAGCCATCTATCTGCAGCCAGCAGAGGGATTTTTAATATTTCCACCATTTATATCACTCTTATACAGTTCCACGTCACACACTCCCATCCATCAGGAGGTGAAAGGCCTTGCAGAGGACTGTAGGCAGTGTTTCCAGCAGCAGCTGCTGCCGAACATAGACAATCACCCTAAAGGACTGGACAACTGTCCCAGGGTGACCCCAGCCATAGAAGTCTTGTAAGGCACTGGTCATAAAATTAGCTGCTAGTTAAGGAGTTGTTATGGACATGCTGACACCGTGTTGACCCTGCACTACCCCCACTTTTTCCTCTGTGCCTCTGTGGTCTGTATATGATGGGATTTGGTGTGTTGGTGTGCTGTGTTTGGTTCCCTAAGGGCCCCGAAAAGAATGTGTTAGAGCAGTGGTCACCAACCATCAGGGCAGTCTGAAATATAATTCTCCAGGTATCTGAATGCTTCGTCGGTATTATAGGTTCATAACTAGGGATAGACCGATTATCGGCATTTTGACGCATATCGACATCAGCCTTTTTTTTAATCCGACGGCCGATAAGAGATCAATTTAAAACTGGGTTATTTTGGCTCTGATGCAGCTGCGCCTCTCTGTCTGCAGTCACTACTCTGTCTCCAGCATTGTCCTACCCACAGCGCCATCTGATTGGTTACAGCAGAGCCATGCACGGGTAACAGCAGTGAAAGTTTATAAGAAAACTAAGAGATGCTGCTGACCCTGGGAACTCCCTGCACTTCTTGTTTTTGTTTAGAATAGAATAGAATAGAATAGGCTTTATTGTCATTGTACAGTTAAGTACAATGAAATTGTGGGTGCTCCACGAAGACAGACTATGCACTATAGAAGAGATTTAAATACAAATAGAAATATGAAAATGTACACAATATACAAGACGTACACAATATAATATAAGAGATACAAAAAATACAAGGATTACAAAAATGTACAATGTGTACTTTTAAATAGAATTTACATACACACAACAGCACACGATTGTGCAAAGAGTCTAGGACACTTTAAGGTGCGGGTGATGGATAGTGTCCTTGGCTCTGTGTGTGCGTGTGTGTGTGTGTGAGGTGTGGTGTTGGTGGGGTGAGGGGAGCGGGTGGGGGAGTATGGTGGGGTATGGTCAGTGTTTGTTTACGGTCCGAATGGCCCAGGGGAAGAAGCTGTTGGTGAGTCTGGTGGTGTGGGACTTGATTGACCTGAAGCGCCGTCCGGAGGGCAACAGGTCAAACAGGTGGTGGGCGGGGTGTGAGGGGTCTCCTGTGATGGCCCTGGTTTTCCTGAGGCAGCAGGATCTGGATATGTCATCCAGGGAGGGCAGAGGGCAGCTGATGATTTTCTGGGCGGTGTTGATGACCCCCTGCACAGCCTTCCTGTCCTCAGCTGTGGAGCCTGTGTACCACAAATTTTGTGTTTAATAAACATATGCTTAAAGGCATTTAAACGAAGTTAAGTGTTGGAGTTTGTATTCAAAATTCCAAATTTTGTATTCAAAATTTTGGCGTAATATTTTCACTTTTACTGACCAGGGCCTCGGCTGGGCCCTTGTCTTTTCGGAAGCTTGGTCCCATACCTCCCCTGGCCAGGCGGTGCTGGACTTTGTCATTTTTCTTTTTCTTTTTTTTTTTTTTTCAGAAGACTCCTCCAGGGAAGGACCGGGGCCGAGGAGCTCTTTTCGGCTTGGTCCCTGCCACCTCAGGGGCAGTGCTGGACTTTGTCATTTTCTTTTTCTTTTTTCTTTTTCAAAGACTCCTCAGGGAAGGGACCCGGGCCGGCTCTTTTCGGCTTGGTCCTTGCCACCCTCCCTGATGGGGGCAGTGCTGGACTTTGTCATTTTAAAAGGTCAAGTCCTAGCGCCCTAATTGCTGAGCAGGTGGGGGTGGTTGTGGCGTACCGACAAAGCTTGGATCAAGGGCTGACTTTCAATGGATCGCAGCGGGGAGCTGCTCTGCTACGTCTGAGCCTGACCCCAGAATCGAATTAGTCTGCAGTGATTTGCTTTTAGGTTCTCCACAAACATGCGTGCGAGGAAGGAGGGGCCACCATCGGCCGCACCCCAGCCCTTTCACGAACAGCTCTGCTCACCGACTGACCGGCTATCCGGGGCCAACCCGAAGATCCACCCAGTGCTATAGGCGCCATTCACGGCTAAGCGGGATTCTGACTTAGGCGTTCAGTCATAATCCCACAGATGGTAACCGCTTTCGTGGCTCCTCAGCCAAGCACATACACCAAATGTCTGAACCTGCAGTTTCCTCTCGTACTGAGCAAGTTACTATTGCAACAACACATCATCAGTAGGGTAAAACTAACCTGTCTCACGGTCTAAGCCAGCTCACATTCCCTATTAGTGGGTGACAATCCAACGCTTGGTGAATTCCTGCTTCCTGGCCAGTAGAAACCCGACATTGAGGATCAAAAGCGGCGTCGCTATGGGCAGCGCCTGACCAGTTATCCCTGTGGTAACACTGTACCTCTGCTTCCGGCTTAAAAGTCAGAAGGATCGTGAGGCCCAGCTTTTTACGGTCTGTATTCATACTGAAAATCAAAGATCAATGACTTTTGCTCTTCTGCTCCGCAGGAGGTTTCTGTCCTCCTGAGCTCGCTTATGAGACACCCGTTGACGGGTGCCACCCCAATCAAAATTCCCCCACCTGCCACTGTCCCCGGGCGGGTCCGCCCGGCGGGGCCCGGCTGCTTGGCGCCAAGCGAGAGCCGCTCGGGCTCGCCTCACCCGGGTAAGTGAAAAAAGGCGATAAGAGTGGTAATTATTTCACTGGTGACCGAGGCCTCCACTTATTCTACACCTCATGTCTCTTCACGGTGCCAGACTAGAGTCCAAGCTCAACAGGGTCTTCTTTCCCATGGATTCCTTGGCTGTGGTTTTACGGCTAGATAGGTAGGGACAGTGGGGAATCTAGTTCATCCATTCATGCGCGTCACTAATTAGATGGCCAGGCATTTTGGCTACTTTAAGGGAGTCATAGTTACTCTCGCCGTTTTACCCGCGCTTGATTGAATTTCTTCACCTTGACATCCAGGAGCGACGGGCGAGACTCGACCTCGACTTGCGTGCAAGCGAGGATCGACCGGAACCTTCGGGATGACAACCGGCATCCCGGCTTCTGCCCGAGAGCAGAGCACCGGTAGCCGGTGGGCCGGTTCGCGCAGAACGCGACTCCCCGACCCGACTCATTTCGAGATGTTTATAGTCGCTCATCGACTGGGTACCGCCCCAGACCCACTGTCATCCATAGTATACGTCGCGCTTCCGTTGATGGGAACGGCCCAGCGTCCTGACACCCATATCAAGTTAGTTCCACAATCAGGTGGCATTGTCTTCAGCTTAGTGATGATGCCCGTCGGTGGGGTGCTCTACACACCAGGATTCGAAACGCCCTCGGCCAACCGTTTGAGTTTTATAATAAAAGCAAGGCAGCTAAGTTGAGTTCCCACTGCCATGTCTTTGTTAGGGACCAGCCCTCCATCACCCCACCGCCCCGGGGGTGTATCATGGTATCCTCAGTGCCCTCGGCCTTCTTAGCTTACCTGAGGTGTGATCGTCAATTCCTGTAACCACTTACCTGAAGGGCGATGCTCAAGCTCGTTCAGTTAAGACGGCAGCCGCTGCCGCCTAGCCAGGGATTTGAACACCTTGCACGTATCCACCGTCTGGAGTAGTGCTCGCGCCTGTATACTACTGACAGCTGTGGTCACGCAGGCACAGCTTTTATCAAATGTTTCTGTGCCATTTACCTCTCACCCTCTCGGGAAGCCGCAAACTGAGACATTGCGCACATCCGGGTGGAGGGCTTTCACTGCCAGTCCGAACCCACTGTACTCAGTGACCTTCCCATTTCTGACTCATATAGTGTGTCTCGGTTTGCTTCGAAGCAGATTACAGCTTACCACGATGATGGCCTCTGCCCTTGACCATCACCAGGTCTGGAACCCCAACAGACCCTGTTTCCGATATTAGTCTCTGTTCCCTTGTAACCAGCCAGCCGGCTTCCTCGGCTACTTGCTGTAGGAGCCCACAGATCTTGTTGTGGTTCCTCATCATTCAAATACAACTCCCAATGATGTGACTTATGGTTTCCGGAAATTGACCGCACAGCCTACACAGTAGGGCATCGGGGCCACGACCTTCCCCCCTTACTTTCGTAGAGAGGGTCGGGCGTGTCCACGTCCGGAGTTGGAGGCCCATGATCATCTCCAACTCATGGAACCGTGCCCTGGTTGGCTCCCGTAGCTAACTGTCAGCACGGAAGACCTCAACTCCCACACCTTGGGTCTTCAGGTTGCACCATCTGCCAAACTCCCTTCACCTCCACGCCACCGTGGAGGCCTCCTTCAGGTCGATGGCATTAAGGTCCGGACTACTATTGCCTTCACTCTTTTTGATCCCTCTGACTCGGTTCCATATTGCCCAGATATTACGTACTGGGTGTGGCTCTCGACACACTCTTTGTACACTCATCAGTAGAGTTGTACAAGGCCATGATCCTCCGGAGTTGGACCCTGGGATGTGCGCAGCCAGCTTAATGAGCCCTAGTCCTCCATCTTGAAAGCTGCAGTAACATACCCCGTCGGTGGTATGTGGCTCCAGGTGCAGCCATCCTTTGACTGCCGCGCGAATGTCCCTGTCACACCCGCTCAGCAATGACCCACATGCCTTCCCATGGTCGGCCATGTAGATCAACCGTGGTAGGGCATAAGTCCTCAGGATCTCAACCTTCTGAGAAGGTTTGAGCTCCGCCCGTGCTATTGATGTGGATTTGGGTTTAAAGTCCCAAATCCACTGGGCTACGATCAGAAGTCTTCAGCCTGATTCAGGTGTCCAAAAATTATCAGGAGACGGCAGTGTCCAAGGCAGCAGAGTTTATTTGTCGACAAAGAAACCCGGGAACAGTTCAAAGTGCACACAAGATACACCTGAAGAGCTCCAAAGATGTACTGGCTCTGTCCCTCTTTATATACAGTTTTGGCTGTGACTTTCCACGCCTCTTAGGTCATTTTATTGGTTTATCAAATTTACACCATTAAAACATTGGTTAGTCTAACTGTCCATCCTTGGTCCCCTCTGTTAAAATACACTATCAACTTATTTGTCATATGCCAATATCTCCTGGTATGCACCTGGATTCTTCTCTTGCCAAGTTTCGCTTGCTGGGTCAGGTCAAAGCTGGCCCTGTCCTCATCTGACCTGTTCACTCTCTGTTATACACCATTATATTTTGGCCTGTCCTGATTGTATTTTTTAAAAACTAAGTTATCTTTTTGTTTTACACCATTATTTCTTAACTCTTCCTTGCATCATTTTTAAAATTATGTAACTTTTTTCACACTTTAATATGGATTATACAAAGTATGCATTATATATGCATTATATGCTGTGAACACTAACATCTACTCTCCTACAGTGACATTTATCACGTTTTCTATGAATCACTTTGAATCATACAGTAAACAATAATACCATTTCATCACAATATTCCTTTAAAATTATTAGCTTGCTGCAACATTCTCTCTTTTAGAGGCATATAACTTTTTTGCACATCACATAGCTGTTGGCTTCTTACACTACACTATCCGCTCAACCATTTCCTTCACCAAGGCTCTTAACGGTGGCGTCAAGATACCTTTGGCAGGGCTTATCTGGACGCCCAGGTAAGCCACTGCCTCATGTCCAGGCACCATGTGTATTGGCGTACCCGCCAATTGCCATTCCTCACAATCATTGATTGTGTACCGTCTTTGGCCCTTGTCTAGCATAAAACCATGGCATTTGCTCGGATTCACCTTCAGTCCCGTCAGACCTGAAAAGATTTCCAGGATCTGCAGGTTACGCTCCATTCCTTTCCAAGAATCACTGAGCAGTACCAGGTCGTCTGCGAAGGCAAGTGCTGTAAGGCTCTGGACTCCTACTTTGAAACCCGCGCCCTTCCTTTCCAACATATACAGTAGGGGGTCCATTGCCAGATTGAACAGGAGGGGAGACAAGGGGTCACCTTGTTTCACTCCTACCTTAATGTGGATTCTGTCAGTATCACCATGCTTCGTTCTCACCACTGTGGTGCAGCCATTATAGGCGTCTTGGATGAGCCTCCTCATCCACTCGTCGACACCTTTCCTTGATAGCACCTTAGCAATGTGTTTGTGGGAGACTGAATCAAAGGCTTTGTCAAAGTTGACAAAAACCACCGCCAGCGGTCTGATCTCTTTCTTGGCCATACGCAACAATCCGTCCATCAACAAGAGGTTCTCAGAGCACCCGGGGGATTCAATGAACCCCCTCTGTTGGGTGTGTACAGGACAGGCCTCCTTGAGTCTCCGGGCCAGGATACCAGAGAACGCTCTCAGGATCACTGAACCGATCGTTATAGGTCGCCATTGACTCAAGTCACCAAGCTTGGCGGGATCACTAGATTTCGGGATGAGAGTCGTTCTGCTCCTCTTAAGACAACTCGGAAGTATCCCCTTATGGAGGATGGCATTGAAAAGGTTCGCCAGCTTGCTACCCTTCTTATCCCAACGGAGGAGATCATTCCTCCTAACACCGTCCGGCCCTGGCGCACCCATCCTATCCATCCTCCAAACCGCCCTTAGTGCCTCCTTTGCCGAGATGGGGTTGCAGAGGGGCGAGTTGTCTGCAGGTGGCATCACGGCAAATCCTCCAAGGCCCTTGAAGCTGTCACCAGCCTCCCAGATCTTTCTATAGCCGTTAGCCACCACCACCCTTTCGATCCTACATTCCGACTTCTCCCTACTGTCCAGGATCCACCCAGCAAGGGCGGCTCTGTTCTTCCTGTACCTCGTCTGCAAGATCTTAAACTGGAACCTCTTGTTCCGTTTGAGGCGTCTGGGGTTCCCGGGGGAACACCTCTTTGTCCTACCGCCCAAGACTTTTGGTGTCTGTCCACGGAGCAGCCTGATGACTTTCCTCACGTAGCGGTTGATTTCTCTTCCGCTACTGTGTAGGGGGTCGAGACCCTCATCCCCCGCCCACCCGGCCAGTTGTGCTTCAAGGGATTCCTTCAGCACTGCGACCGGGGGTTGGGGTGGCAACTCCATTTCCAATTCCCTCAAGTCTCGGTTGGTGTCTTGGTTGGTGGGGGACTTTACCACCATTGTTCTGGCGCCGGCCCGAATAATCCGGCATTTCTCCCTAAGTTGTCTGGGTGTCTTAGTCGGGAATCGACTAGCTGCCCTCGCGTAGAGACTCGGGGAGTTCCCACACTCATCAACTATCTGCCGCAGACTCGCCAAGTCCTCTTTACTCCACCGGGAGCTCCCATTCCTCTGATCCAGCTGGGATCCCTGCCTCTCCCTTAAGTAAACAGCAGTGTGCTTACTGCGCCTATGGGTGGAGTAGCCCCTACTGGAAGAGAACACCTTGGTGCAGAGATCACACCGATAGTGCCCTCCTCGGTCAGTAGTTGTTGTTGTTTGGCGCGGGGTACATTTAGGGACATGGCGAATCACGGATGGCAGATGAGCAAAGGTGCCCGCGCACCTGTTGCATGAGTAGAACACTTTCCACGGTCTGTGTGTTCTAATGAGGTGGGACCGAGCCTCTCTGAGTGACCCCAGCTCCACGTCACATAGCCTGCAGCTCTGACTAACCCATGGAACCCGGAGGCCAGCCTTGACCATCTTAGGGAGTCTGCCTTGAGACATGTTCTGTCTCCAGGTCTTATTGGCGCTCAGGAACATCATACCGGCCCTTCTCTTTGTTGGGGGTGAAGAGAGCCCTCTTCACCCTGGCCAAGTATCTTGACCTCTGCGGTGTACCAGGAATTTGGCCCCCCCTCGGGGACCACCTCCTATTGAGCAACCTCCCGATGGGTCTGCTCGTTCTACGTCCTCCAGCTGAGGACGTTTTTCTGGCACCCGACGCACCTTCCGGCCTACTGGGGGTGCTATCCATAATGTGTTGTGGTGTAGTGGGTCCACACCCGAGCCTACACAACAGTTTGGTTCTCTCTGATTCTCTGGTTGTAGCGGTCACTGTTCAGGATAGTGGGTCTTGCACCCTAACCTATCCAAACTCCGGGCTTCCGTAGAGGGTCAACAGAACACTAGTCGGCGGGGTCACATATTAAATACGACCCCAGATCAGGCAAGATTGATCGAGTAGGATTAGCACTGTTTGAGGTGTCAGTCAGCAACAGGTCGAATCCTGGATGAGATCCGACAAGCACCGTGGTTGGTGTACCACATGGGGAAGGAGCAGACAAGCCCCCCGCGGGCCACTACCTGCACAAACCCCAACCCCATCACCACCCAGCACACAGCCCAACACGACGCACAGACAACTCCCGGACGACACCAAATGGCGCCACCAGCAGGACCACACGCCAGGCCTAGGCCACATCCCGGGCAACGACACGGAGGGGCAGCGAGGCGGCGGCCACCGGCACAGGCCGGCCCAACCCCACTCAACACCAACTCAACTGACACCGCTCAGAGGCTGATTACAACAGGCCGACCCTTCATGGCTAGACGTACCATGGGGGCCAGTCTTCGGGACTTAATTCGATACCACCTGGCTGGGTCGAGACAACAAGCCTGGAGTTCGTAAACAACACCAAGCAAGTGCCATGACCGAGGCTTTGGCAGCAGGGAATGGACCGACCCACGCAGCCATCCACACCAACACCACGTGACCCCCACCTCTCCACCAACACGCCGGACCAGACCCCCGCACGAGGAACCCCAACTGCGGCACACAGTACCACAGACCAGGAACCCCGCAGAGGAACCCGAACCACACCGTCAGCAGAGAGGGGGCGAGGCGGAGGAGCGAAGGCAGCGCGAGACAGCCAAACCCGTGCCTTGTTCTCAGTCTGACCAACCACGAAGTAAGGCAAGCCTATGAGGTCGATGGGTCACCCTTGCCGAGGCTTGGGACACCGCTGACCAAGGCCTTCAACGCTTGAGTAATAGTCACCTCCTGGAGGTTCACCCAGGATCTGCACCACACCATTAGGGGCAGTAATGCTCCCCTATACCAGGGGTAGGGGCTGCCATCACCATCCGTAAGTGCTTCCTTGGATGTGGTAGCTGCCAGCCCTCCGAATCGTAAATCATTCCACCATGGTAGGCACAGAAAGTACCATCGTAGTTGATAGGCAGATATTCGAATGAGACGTCACGCCACGCAGGCCAGCGATCGGCTCGAGGTTGGTCTAGAGTCACCAGCGCCGGGCACCTTGAGAGGCACCCCTCAAGGGGTTTTGGTCTGATAACGACCTCGGAGGTCAGCCGTTGGCATGTATTAGCTCTAGAATTGCCACAGTTATCCAAGCAACATGAGAGCGAATCCATAACTGATTTAATGAGCCATTCGCAGTTTCACTGTACCGCTGTGTGTACTTAGACTTGCATGGCTTAATCTTTGAGACAAGCATATGCTACTGGTAGGATCAACCAGGTAGCCCCTCAGGTGTGGGCACGAGGGTGCTGCCGCCCGCCTCCCGCCTCCTGCTCTCGGTCAGTAGTAGCCGGGGGCCACCCGGAAGGCGGATCCCAGCGGAGGGCCGAAGCATTGTTTTCGCTGGGGGGTGAGACCCCCTTCTCTCGGCTTGAGAGGCTGCTTTTGAGAAACACTGTGTTCTCCGGAGGCCGCGGCGCGACTTAGCGGGGTGGGTTATGCCGGCATAACCCGCGACACGGCGCCGGGCTCCGTCGTAGGACGGCTGAGGCAGACGGGGCGTCTCGGTCTCGCTACAGATCGTTCGAACCCGGGGGAGGTGCGTGGGGCCGGGGGCCCCCCGGGCATGGGGGGCACCCCTGCTAGCCGCCACGCAACGGACCCACCGGGGACATGGAGGCCGGCCCGCAAGCCGGAGGAACCATCCGCCCGAACACCGGCAACGAGGCCGGCCGGCGGGGGCCTCCGATGGCGAGCCACGGATGCCAATCGGTCGGGCAGAGAACCGCAGTTTGGAGGGGACAACCGGGCAACAGGAGACCGTTCTGAGCTTCACTCGGGGCGGGCAACAATCCCCGGGCATGCCCGGGGCTCAGCTCTGGAGGCCTGTGTTTCCAAAAACTGGGTTTCTGAAATCGTGCAGAAACTTTTCTGTAAACCCGGGGTGCGGGAGGGTGCACAGGAGAAGGGGGATTACCACTTCTTCCCTTCTGAGCGATGGTATGCTCCCCTTCTCCCCTGTGCTCACGCTTAGTCTCTGGAGAGAGCACAGGGGAGAAGGGGAGATTTTCACTTCTTCCCTTCCGAGCGATGGTATGCTCCCCTTCTCCCCTGTGCTCACGCTTAGTCTCTGGAGGGGAGGGGCACCCCAGGAGGAGGCCGCTCCCCGGGGCCCCTCCCGGAGCTCCCGGCCCCCAGACCCAACCCCGGGGCCCCAGCACAGGCAACTGGACCCCGGGCCGCTCCCCGGGGCCCCTCCCGGGGCTCCCGGCCCCCAGACTCAACCCCGGGGCCCCAGCACAGGCAACTGGACCCCCCTGGAAGACATTAATATCAGAGCACTGTATCTAGACCTCAGTCTGTTCCTGTTGATTCATTCTGGACTGCTGTTCAGAGGTTTGTACACAGGTTTGTGTTGACTGCAAATATTTGTACACACCTACATTTTTTTAAATATTCAGTGTATGCAAGTGTATGCAAGCACTCGTCTCACACCACACTACCACACTGTGTTTCTTATTTTGAATATTAACTGTCATTTATAAGAGAGGATTTAGAGAAGAGAATTCATTTTGAGTCAGAGCATTCAATTATTTTCTGCTGGTAAGTCTAAAAACAGTGGAGGATCAGTAAGAACTGTAACTGACTGTAGTTGTCTATTGGAGCACACAAAATATTTCAATTGTAAATTGTTCCCTGGTGTAAAATGAAATATTTACATCTTAATAACATTAACATAAATTAATCTTTACTGTGTGAGCCCTAAAGAACATTTTGATCTTACATTGTAAATACTGATTTAGTAAGTGGTTACAAATTGAGAGATATTGAAATCTAGGAACATTTTCTTCAGTCTTAATTCAGAAGTTCCAAGTGTTTTGGATTATTACATTTTGAAAAGCTTTATTGAATTTTATGTTTAATTGGGATCTTAAATTATAAAAAGTATTGGAATTATATATATTATATAATTAATCTTATTTAGTGTGTCAACCTAAAACTCAAGTGTTTAAATTGAATATATCATCCACAAATTTGAAAGAGCTTCTTTTAAAAATAACATTTGTTACAGTCATTTCTATAATCTATATCTGTGCATTGTCTACCATCTTATGCTGACATGGTACAGACACAGCGTCAGAGAGATGCTT
>BRZM01001895.1:0-12136 GCA_033238685.1 Lates japonicus
TTGTGTTTTTTCTGGATAACTAATAGTAATAGTTCTAAGTTTCTTTAATTTGACAATCGAACAAAAATCCTAAAAAGGCTGTTTGTTTTTTTGTTGTTGTTGTTGTTGTTTTGTTTTTTTTTTTTGCATTATTAGTCATTAGTCATTCACATTCTATATGTTTAATGTGCTGCTGCCCTCTTTTGCTTTTTTCCCACCAGTGCTTGGATGCAGAACAGAAAAAAAGTAAATGACATCTGATTGGTCTCCCACTGGGGCTGCACACTTGATAAAGCGTTGCATGTAATCGATGGATGTATTCAAAGTCAGAGCAAAAAAGCACGACTTATGGATAGTTATAGGGGACTTTAATAAGCTGTTTGAAACGAGAAGTTGCTTGTTTGGCTCAACATCGTGGGAATAATGATGGACAACGGTGCAGAAATCGATGCATTCATAGGCATTTCGTGTTGGGCAGAGCATCACGGACAGTCAAACTGCTCAGTGCAAGTTCAGGTGTAGTCTGTCCGTCACAAAGCGTCGCTCAGGACGGAGCGTCTCTGAGAGCAGCTTTCTCCTCTCTAAAGGACCATCTATCTGTAAGTGACAATGAATGTTTTGTAATTTTTTGTTTTCAGCAGTAGCCACCCAGACGTATTTTCTGCAGAAGATGTGAGATGAGGGGGTTTTACCCAAATGCATTATACATGTTAAAGGCATGTTACAACATCGACATTCTGTAAATAAGAAAAATAAACTTAATATTAAATGCTTTTCACTTGGTGCATGCACATACGCATAGTTTTCCCTTATGATAGCCACTGTTATTTTCATCAGTCGTCTTTATTGTTGTTTTTAACTAAACTGATCGTGATTGTTGAGTGAAATCGGCTGATAAGTTGAGAGTTGAATTACGATATATTAGAGGAAATTAGAATTGAATTCAAATGAGAGGAAATGCATCATTCTCTTTTGAAATTATTTGGTATTTTGTGCATTATTGAACGGATGTAATGCCAACAGTATTTTCAGTGCACCTGTTCTGAAGTGGTGAAAGAAGCATGTATCTGCATGTGATGTTGCATTCAGTGTTGTGAGATGTGTTTGCTATAGGGGATTTTGTATGATGTTCAGGTGCACTGAATGTATGCTGGTAAATACTAAATACTTAATACTGTTAATAATAATAACAATAAATACTGTTATAATAGTAGCTTACAGAAGAATAGAATAGAAACTGCTTCCTTACAGTAAAAAATGACAAACATATTCTTGCTATGTGTAAACCACACAAGTAACTAGTCAATAGGGGAGCCACTTTGAAATTGTGTTCCTCACAGCACCATTTGCATTTAGCCCAAATGAGCCTTTAAAGATCTGATGCGGTCTGCAAAACAAGTTGAGAGGCAAATACGCCTGTAACTGCTGTTTCAACAAGACCAGGTTTAAGGACTCACACTTGAAAATCAGAGTGCTTCAGGTTTAAATACTTTCACAACACTGACGGCTTGTTGCTGTTGGTAACCATGCTAAAAAAATATCTGTCCTGATAATACATCAAAGATGCAGTCCATTTTGTTCATTAGTGATCTTAAACCCACATCACTGTGATAATCCTGAACAACTGAGGATATACCTGACATGGAGTGGAGTTTCGTAGATGCTGGACTAATTTGAAGCTTTAGGTGTGAAATGTCAGCCTGGTAAGGAGAAAAGGAGGTTGGAAACATATCACTAGCTTTAGATAATGGCGTATTGATAGCTACTCATTCCTGCCATCATTTCTAACAGAATGAGGAGACCTCCACATGGGGAAGTTGCTGGACCCATAAGAAACTGAGCCTTATGTGGTCTCATTCCTCGAGCTGCCACAGGCGATGACTGTCAAATGCCACCTACCAGGAGGGAAAAATCAAATCAGTGTTTTGGCAGTCTGAGGCTACACAGGCAGAGCGCAAAGTGGGACTCCCCACTGATGGCAGGGACACAGGGCCCTCTGAGCCCGCTTTTCCTGATGAATGCAGTTCCACTATAGGAGGGCCTCGGGTCAACCTTTGGGGTGTGACATGGAACCACAATGGGAACCACAATGCCAACCTAAAATATTTCACAACATGATATCACATTTTTTGACAAATGGGGATAAGCGGGTAATGGGAAAAAAAGATTTCACCCAAGTCCTATGGGTAATTTACACTGCCTCATGGTCAGACTGTTTTGACCGACAGACGATGGAAACAAAAACGAGACACGGCCATTTAGTTCACCAAAATTTTTGAAACTACTATTTATAGGATTTTGAGATTTGTTATGACCTTTTTCCTCAGTTGATCTAACACAAAGTTTTACACTGTACAGTGCCATTATCTGCCCCCACCTGACAGTAGCTGTGTGAGGGATAAGTCACAAAAGGACACGCCACAGCAAAACAAGAACCCACCGAAGCAGTGGTCAGTGCTGTAACATATATGCTTCTTGTCATCTCTCCCATTTTCAGGAGGAGAGCTTATCTTTTTCTAATTACTGACTCCAGAATGACACATTACTCATAACCTAAAGGGCTGCCAGTATGAAAGGAGCCCCCCCAGCAAGACCTTATCCACAGATGCTTAACATCAGAGATACTACATTTGACTGACATATACTGCATCCTGTGCTTTAGGTGACATGTTCATCCAAGGCAGAGAGCATGAGAGCCTGACAAACAAGTCTGTAGATGATAATACTGACTATATACCATATATGGTAGAATTCATAGTGAATTTCAGAATGTGTTGTTGAAATTAATCTTTGTTGAAAAATGAGACAGTCATGGTGCGTCCCAGTGACTCTTAATCTATAGCTAAGTCATAATCCCATACTACATGCTAAGCAGGTTTTGAGTATGTAGTGTTTTATATTGGAAAAGTGACACCTCAGATGAAAATATCAAAAAAGAGCACATATCAATTGTTTCAAGAGGATATTATATGAGTGGCCTGTTTGATTTCATCAGTGACAAAACAAGTTGTTTTTTTTAATTTGCATATGGAATTGTGCCTATGACATTTTTTTGTAATATCATATTCAAAATATAGTTTGAGCTTTACTCTGCAGAATGATGTTTGAGCAGAGTTTGACACCAGGAGGCCGTTTTCACATTCATGCCAAAGGGGAAAGGTTCTCTGTGCTCACTTTACATCTCCACATACAAGATAGTGCCAAGACACCACTAGTTAGGAAATCACTCATGATCCAATATTCAACTTAAGACATATATAATGTGATGAAATATCCAGTGCATATGCATAGACCAGTGCATAGAGCATGTTATCAGTTATATTCATGGAAAAAAAAATCTGACTTTTTTATTTTATAATTTACTGATGACTACACTGTTGTCCCACAATGAGATATACAAAGGAAATGAAGGAGCTACTTACTGATGGTTAGGAAAGAGTTAGTCAAAAGATTTGGTCTGTCAGTACATGTATCCTATTAATATGAAACAGAAAAGTACATTGAAAATACACTGATAGCACTGTAAATAATACATACTCTCTGCAATTTGCACATAATATGGAGCAGATTTTTTTTTTAAATGTGCACAAACCCCATCAGTGATTTGATACCAGGAAATAGGGAAAAAAGGTTAGACTCAATACAAGAGCAAAAGGCTTTTTAAGGGCTCTAGTGACTAAACTCAAAATAATTTGTTAATGTCAAGAAAATGTCAAGATAAAACAGTTAATTTAGTTCACCTTCGTGTCGTGGAAACATAATTGAGCGGTTGTTGAAAATGGATGGTGATTCAAATCTTCTGAACATGACTGATATTAGGGCCAGCAGCACCAATTTCTCTCAATTTCTTTCCCTGTGATAAATGCTCAGGAAGTGGTATTTACAATCTGCAACAATTGAAGCTTTTACAGGTCCAGTGACTCACATGCATTTTGAAATTGTTGGAACAAGCATGTGAGAGGTGAGTGTAAGAAGTGAGTGGCCAGGACCTACTGAACTTAACATTACAACTTACTCTTTTGAAATCTTTGTGTTCTTTCCTTCTCTCAGTCTTTCCAATAAGGAAGAACAAGTCTGCAGTGATGGACAGGATACAAGATATAATGGCTTTGATCTGCCTGTTATTTCTCAAACTGCCAAAGGTTAGTTTTGATCAAATAAAATATTCTTTTTTTACATTTTTAAATTTTTTTTTAGGTTTGACAGACCATGATGACTTCTCATGGAACTACAGAACTTTTTGTCTTCAGAAATGTATTCCACAAATACTTCTATTTTAAGGAAAGTGTTCCTTGAGTAGCTTTTCTGTTTATGTCATTACAGTTTGAGATGACAAGTGGAAAAGTCTTAGAGGAGACTTATCGGAAGTGGGTCCAGTATAAAGAGGACTGTGTGAAAATGATAGAAAATGATCCACTGCCACAAGGTATGGAAAAATCATTATGCAAAGGGCAATGTGGTGAAAGATGGAAAAGGAAAGGAAAAGGAACTGGGAAAATGTCAAGTTGCGCTATCTTAAATTGCATCAAAAGTCATTATCATCTGAGGCTTCTTTGTTGAGGAGCAAGTTATCTTTTCAGTTTCTTGTTCTTCTCCTCTAGTGGGCTTGTTCTGTAACAGGACGTTTGACAGATATGCCTGCTGGCCAGATGCTCCTGCTAGCTCTATGGTCAACATTTCATGCCCTTTCTACCTGCCCTGGTATGACAAAGGTAAAACACACTTTAATTTTTTTTTTCATATTTACCACACGGACATGAAAGTGGTATCAGTGTTCTCTTGCAGCAAGACAAAATGTCAAACTATTCTTTCAAGCACTTGAGAGTATTTTCTATATCTTTAAACAGTGTAGAAGAAGAAATCTGATTAATTTGGATGTCTGTGCATATATGTTCATTGTGCATCAATAACCTGTCCAGGCTTGTTACCTGTCCTCTGCCCTGTGCAAGCTGTGACTCTAATTAGTATTACGCAGGTAACAGCTGAGGGATTGACTGTTTCTCCCCCAGTGTCCCAGGGCGTTGTGCGTCGTCGGTGTGGCTCTGATGGCTTCTGGGAGAGGGAGGACAGCGGCCAGGTCTGGAGGGACATGACCCAGTGTGAGGAGGAAAAGGAGGTCGCATCTCAGGAGGTGCGGCATCCCAAATGTTTCCAGCTGGGGGATTAATCTGCTGCAGCTGTGACTGCTTCTCATTGGTCAAACATTTGTATCACATCAAGGAAGGTCATCATGTAAAGATCTAATGGAAAAGAACAAACTCTGAGGTCACTTATATATACTCATATGAGTTTGAATGCCAATTAGCAGCATTTATTGACTGTAAAAGAGGCAAAAATGAATACTTTAATTTGCAAGTTTTGAAAGATACACACATTAACTAACCTTTTATTCCCAAGCTGCAGGTATAAATAAAAAAGATGAGAGTCATTAATGGTAGAACTTTAAATAGTCTTATGATGGAGACGTGAGGTGTATAGGGTGTTGGCACATACTGTTAACTGGCATTCAACCAAACATGACTCACCTTTGTAGGACAAAAGTAACAGTGGCAGGAATCCAGCTGCAATTATCTCAATTAACTCTGTATGATTACACTATAATCTAAACAGTTCTTTGCAGACACAAATAGGATGAATTATATATACATGAAAGTTCACACAATATATAATTTACATGAACATGGATGTGAAAGGTGTCACTTATAATTAACCCACCAACTGTTATATCCTCATTGTTTTGGCTTTATGGACTGCAATTTTACTACGGGCAGAAGAAAACTAAACCCTGACGTGACAAACTATTCTACACCAAATGGCAGACACACAAAGTTAGCAACAAGCTGGAGAAAATAGTGGAGCTATGTGTCTGTTGGATGTGTAAACATGTGTTTGCTAGCTGTTAGCTTACACCTTTGCCATATCCACTTAAAAGGTGATAATAGGTCCATGTTGTGCCTTCTACTTGTTTCGGCAAATCAGTAATTGCAGGTTTTATAATGACCATTTAAAAAGAGGATGGGGAGGTTTCTCACCTGATATAAATTGTCTAAATCTAAATCTATACACACTACACAGTCAGTGTTTTCACTTGCTGCCTAATTAGATGTTTGGCATATTGGATTGACATTACCTCCTGTAATTGAAATTAGAATAGGTGGAAACACTTGCATGGATGTACAGGACCTTTAGTAAAAGCAGTAAAAAAAAAAAAAAAAAGGTCAGACGTAATCAATGCAGGGATGCATGTGCTTTGTAGTTGTGAGGAGTTCAGCACACCAGGATATTTAGTCTGTCCAGCACAGTACAAGCCTATACGCCATATGCTGTGGCTTCATCAGCATTTAACATCTCCACCAAGGAGTTTATGTTTTCATCTGTGTCTGAACCAATGTCATCTGACTGATTTCTTTTTCTCTTTATTTTTCTATTATAAGACCTGGACAGATGTGTAGAAGTGTTTGGCCTTGATGGAGGTATGCACTGTACTGAGTGCCATTATTAAGCTTTATGTCTGCAGGATTGTCAGTATCTTAATGGTGAAGAGGTGTGATGGGACTTTCAGTTCTCACCCCTCACTTTCTCTCAAGATAAATTTCCCAGATAACTGTCATGTCTTTCATCCAAGCATGAAACTCAAACCAACCTGATGTTACAATAAAAGTTTAAATAAAAGTTACAAATAACCAGTGTGGATATGTCTTTACAGCTGTGGTTCAAACAACTGATGGTGGGCTTCAGGATGTTGTACACTGTCGGCTATTCCTTGTCCCTCTTCACACTCATAACGGCTCTTATCATTCTTCTGAGCATCAGGTAAGCTGTTTAACAGATGTGCAGTTATTTCTGTTGTCATGTTAATGTATCAAACATTTCTCATGGCAATCTGGAAAAGATGATTGTTAGTACCTCTAATGAGTCTGCTTGACTCATTCCTTCCTCTTTGACAGATGCAGAGAGAGATGCCTTTGAATGAAAATAGATAATTAGAGAACATGCTGCAAGTATAACTCCTAATATAAATAATGTAACCCAGAATTGTCGAGATCCTCACAGTCATAAGTACTTATGTAGATACGATGGATTCTATCATTCAAGCAAACACTGAATGGAACGGACAGAGCTCAGTTTTACAGTTTATTTATTTTCATACTTCTTACTTCACTTAAGGTTGGTCAGACAACAGCATTATATTTCAAAATAGATGTTTCTGCAGCTCAAATGAAAACAGCTCAAGAAACGTTATAAGAAAAGCAACTAAATCAAGATTAAATAGGCAAGATAAAAGTACATATCAAAACCCTTGCACACAAAACTCAAAACTTTGGTGATTTTCATGTCCCCTCACAGGAAACTACATTGCACCAGGAACTACATTCATGCCAACCTTTTCCTCTCCTTCATCCTGAGAGCTGTATCTGTTATTGTTAAGGACACCATGCTGGAACGCCATTGGGGACGAGAAATCATGAAACAGGCAGACGTGAGTGAGATGCTCAGTCACCAGGTGGGTGTTATTAATTTACTAAGGTTCTTAGTTGATATATCATATCTGAAGCCAACTCATGATATTTGAATGAGGCAAATTTAAACATTAGACTCTTAAAGTATGTGGCTCTTCTTGTCCATTCCCTCTAGGCTGCTATTGGCTGCCGGATAGCACAGGTGATGATGCAGTACTGTGTCCTCGCCAATCACTATTGGTTCTTTGGAGAGGCAATATATTTGTATTCTGTGCTCATAGCCTCAGTGTTCATCGACAACAACAAATACTTGCCTTACATCTGTCTTGGCTGGGGTAAGATCCATCTCTATGTGTTCAAATTAACAAACACCTGAGGGTTTTTTCCAGGACTCTTTACCTTGAATTGTCAGAGGCATTCTCCCTCTACCATCCCCCAAAATCTAATTCTTTTCGACATAGAAGAGCACCTCACCACAGAGACAAAAACCGCTCACATTCTAAAAGCAGGCACGTAGCAACAGTAGAAACCTCCTCATTGTCACACATCTGTCTCCTGTGCGCCAATTAACAGCTGGCACATCCGAGCAGGTTCTGTGACTGCAAAGAATGCCCTATAACAGCAACGTAGGTTAAATAAATGAATGATGCTGAAACACTTACACCATTATGTATTTAATCATTTTGTTCTAGGGCTTGGTTTTGAAAACACCCATAGCACTCAATCTTGCAATCTTTATTCTCTTTGTCTTAGGAACACCACTTTTATTTGTGGCTCCCTGGGTGGTGATGAAGCTATTGAAAGAAAACAAAGAGTAAGCATGTGTGCATATGTGTGTAGTTTCCCTGTAAGCCTGATTACTTCATTGGTAACCTCCTGCTGCTGCTGATCCACGTTAGATTATGGAGAAATATTAACATGTGCTTTTTTCCCCCAGATGTTGGGCTCTCAATGAGAATATGAACTACTGGTGGATCATTCGTTTCCCAATTCTTTTTGCTTCACTTGTAAGGATGATCTATGCAAATACTGGACTCCGTGTTTAGTTTCATCCATTGCATGTGTCATCATCTAACATTTGAACAATATATATTATATATGGCATTTGTTTCTTCTGAGCAACAGATCAACTTTCTGATTTTCATGAAGATCCTGAAGGTAGTTCTCTCCAAATTACGAGCCAGCAACCAGAGTGGATACCCTGATTACAAACTTCGGCAAGTTGTCCTGGCATATTTTCAACGTTAAATTTCATTTGTTCGACTCTATACGTGTTTTTTTCAAGTCAGCCATGACTCTGGCTGTCATAGAAAATCAGTGATGAATTTTTGGCAGGAGGAGGAATGAAAACATAGCCAGAAAAATTATATAAAGAAAAAAACAAAGAAAGAAAAAATTCCATTATGGATGATGTGACAGATTGCCTGCTGTTTGATTTATTCTGTTAGGCTTGCCAAGGCAACCCTCACCCTCATTCCTCTGTTTGGGATTCATGAGATCATATTCATCTTTGCCACAGATGAGCAGACAACAGGTGTTCTACGCTACGTTAAAGTTTTCTTCACCCTTTTTCTCAATTCATTTCAGGTAGGTTCAGTTGGACCACAGAATGACTGCTTGTTACCGCTGATATGTAACTGTCTAGACATTATCTAATGTGCTCATGTATAGCAAATGTAGTTGGTGGGGCTGAAATTAAACAGGACTTTTCTTATAATTGGGTCTCTCTGCAGGGCTTTCTGGTGGCTGTGCTCTACTGCTATGCTAATAAAGAGGTTTGTTGTTTCATCTCATATACTCATTTTATTATTTTTATACTAAACAGAAGGTGCCAATTAGCCATATATACCAGTCACAGTGTGTGAGAGAAGGCATGAGTGAATCTACATGGGTGTAAAAGAGAGTTAATAATACTGATGATAGGATAACCTATTATCTTCCTAAGAAACCCACTTAGGGTTGTCAGGTGGGGACTTGCAGCTGGTCAGATCAATTAAGAATGAATTAGAATGGAAACTATTGTTTTAGTCATCCATTTATATCCAAGGGTCAGATTTTTCTTAATCTAAAGTTATATCAGTGGCTAATCTATCTTATCAATACATCAGGGACAAAATGTCACAATAATAGCTCATAATGGCACATAATGGCTCACCTCCATTCTGGGTGCAGGTGAGGACGGAGCTGAGAAGGAAGTTACGAAGCTGGAGGATAGAGGCAGAGATTGTATGCTGTGGACAGTGACTAGCCGGGATTGACTCTCGAGTAGACACTTTCTCCATCGCCACAGTGCCAGAGCGCAACAGATCCTCCGCCACGCCGATGAGGGCAATGCCTGATGGCTCACCCACTCCTGACAGTTCACTGCTTTTCAGACGTCAAGTGCAGCCACCTTCCCCGCAACCAGATGCTTCCCTGCTGCACTGCCCATCAGTGGTAAAGAGGGATGACAGCCTGCAGCGCGGGGATCAGGATGAGACTGGACAGTCATCTGTAGCAATGCAGGTGTCCTTCCTCATTCATCTTCAAGACCCTGTGGAGTTACTCCCACATGTTGTAAATATAGATTCAGATTGAATACATTGTTGCATTCACTGTAAATTAAGATTATATGTGGTTTGTTGTGAATATGTAAAACTGTGAATAAGTAATTGTTATTGTGTAAGTTTTAAAACTGTAAAATTGTGAATATTAAATATGTGAATAAGTGATTGTGATCAGTTCATACTTGAGACATCTTTAAGTAAAAATTAAAAGGATATTTGTTTATATTGATTCTTGTGATGTGTGATGAAAACAGTGCATAAGATGGAGGATGAGTCATTCACTCCATATGAGTGAGCAGTAGGCTTTTAAACAAGAGAATATATCAGCAGAAACTCAAGTACCTGAGATAGGCTGTAAATTTCAAGCTGTACAGTTAGTCTACACCAGAAATATGTATTGTCTTCTTAGAAACATACGTCAGATAATAATTTATCTTATTTTCCGTTTTATTTGTTTATTTATTTTTTGCTGTCATATCCCAAAAAGCAGTAGTTTCTCCTCTGCGCTGATTCTACTCCGTGAACTCCATTACCCAGAATGCCAGGGAACGAAACGCACTGACGTTAAGAGTGTCGTGCTGTCGTTGGCAACGGCGGAGGCTGGAGCGGGAAGAATACAACTACTACTGGAGAGCAGTTGATGTCAAATCAAAAGGGATGTTTACTTAGTAGCTGGGCGAACTGGAAGAGCCCTGTCGTCTCATAACAATGTGAAACTGTTTTTTAAAATCTTTTTAATTACTGTGGGAAGGAGAAGCAGCGTTCCGTTTCCATTTAACGGTCTGTTTGCTAGCTAACATCTGTGAATTTAACAGTTTGAGCAAGTTGCAGCAAGACTGAGACATAAACTGGTGGATTACCCATTTGAGATATTCGCCACTAATGGCCTCCAAAGGTAAAATGAGCTTTAAAGTTTTTAATTAAAGTCGCCATTTATGGCTACATCAAATACAAGAGCAAAGAGAAGTTGTAACCTGAAACGGCAGTTGAAATGAACTCACTGCTGTGGCGTCTAGCTCACTTACTGAACCCTGTTTTGACCTCACAGGTTGGCAGCATCCGTATGTCAATATATTCAAACATGTCAGAGTTGAAGACTGGAAAAAGGCTGCAAAAGAGGGGGATGTGTCAACATACACGGTAACTTAGTGCTATATACTATAATTGCGGTATTTAAAGTTATACTTGAACCCTAAAAGGATTCAGAGGGGGCTGTTTTTTGTCCATTGAACAACTGTGTTTGAATTTCATGTCCAGGATTATGTTTTGGCTAAATTAAGAGCTTTTGTATCTGTCCTTGCTGACTACAAATGGTGAGAGTTTGTTTCTCAAAAGATAAATTTGGAGTTTGACTTAACTGTGAGTGTTGATGCCAAAATTAGTTTACATTATATATATACTCTCCATAACACCCCCCAGGACAAGACACTGAAGTGCTCAGTGTTCCGGATCAAGGGTCCTGTTCCTGCCAATAGCTACATCCTGGTACCCAAAAACAGCAACCAGTCCCTGGGGCTGATAGGGCGCTACTTCTACCTTCTCTTCAGGCCCACTCCTGGAAAATACTTTGTGGTCCACCTGGATGTTGCTGCTGAGGTATCAGACCTGATTTGTTTGATCCTGTGTATGTGTATGTGATGAAGTCAAGAGAATTGATGCATCTGTGCTATCTAAATGATCTATCATTTAATAAGTCCTTTTATTTTTGTATTTGACAGTCATGGGACTGGAGTTTATTTCGAATCCATCAAGAGACTAATCAGACAGCCCTGTCTTATTAGCTTTCTTTGTAATTCTTTGAAATGTCAAAGTTTGCTTTTTTCAATGTGTTGGCATTTCAGTCTGATTAAAATTCTGAAGTGGGAGACCGTGTTCTTAGTTTAGTGGGAAGATCACTCTCTTTACACTTTTTGGAATTCTTTGTTCTAATTTATGTCAGTAAATCCAATTGACTTCAATTCAGATTCAAGTATAAAGTATATATAAGTTGATAAGTTCACACAGTGGGAGATATGTACAGTAGATGTTGGCATTTTACAGCTGTGCAAAGGAAAGTCCCAGCAACTTGCTTAATTGTGAAATATTCAGCTTTTGTAAATTATAAAAACCACTTTTATGTGGTGTATGTGAAGATCTCAGTGGTTTAACTGA
>BRZM01001897.1:0-47806 GCA_033238685.1 Lates japonicus
CTCCATAGACTTTGATCAAGGCTGCACAGAGCAGCTCAGTGCTGTATACATGGACACAATACCAGTTATCTTACATCAGCAACTGCGTGTCAGACAAGTCGGACATGATAGCCTGTCTCCCCTCAGGTCAGGCTATGAAAATAATTTTACTGAAGCTAATAGGAAGTACTACAACATGTCTTTACAGGGGGGTTTGCTTTCACAAATTACTACTTCTATAAATTACTATCAAACACATTTTTCAAACAGGGAGGAAGCTAGTGCGACTTTCACAGTAAATATTTATTTGACCATAGTGAGGTTAAATAGGCTAAAAATCTCAATATCTCACTGCGTGCCAATGCATAAATAATGTGTGTGAATTTGGTGCTGGATCCAACAGGCTCATCTGATTTTAAGTCATCTGCAATCACCTGGCGAGGCTGGGCCAGAGGAAGTTTTGTTCAAAGCAACAGTGCATGCACATCAATATGTATGCATGTAGAATAGTATGTATTTGTGGCAGTGGCAGTCCTTGTGTGTGTCTGATGAAGAAATACTGAGAAAATATGTCGCGCAGTATCAGTAATATATGTCAGTTTTTATATTGATCACACAGAGCTGACCAAAAGCACACTAATCTGAACACTGCCTCACACTGATATAATGTGACAAGGCTCTAAGATTTGCTCAACTGCACAACAGAGGCATCTCACCTCTGGAGTTTGGTGGGTTAGCGGAGTCTTCATCCTCTGTTGTGCCATGAAGCGGATGAGGGAGTTTGTCTCTGGGGAGCCCCGGACACCAATGTTGGACCGCCGCCTTGCCTTTATTTGTGCTAGACGAGACTTATCTAGAGCAATAAAGAGAAGAATGGGACCTCAGTAACACTCAACTAGTGCAATATGTGGGAAAGATCAACTTTCTCTTGACTAAGGACCAGTCCTCTCACCTTTGCGGTTTGATGACGCTGCTGGGGTAAAACTCTGGATAGAGATCCCAAACTGACAAGGTGTGAGCTCAGAGAAATTAAGGGGGGCTGCGGTGTCATTTAAAACAGTGTCCTCCTCTGAGGGTGACAACAATTTCTCCTTCTGATCTCCCTCAGTGCCAGCTGTGTTCATCTCTGTGGCAGCCATCTGCATAGACAAAATAAGCAGATCTTATAATTCAAGAGCAGCTGAACCAGAAGCACATGTAGATTGTCAACAGCGGTTACTGGGTGAAACTTCAGATGGATGACAACAGAGGACTAGTCAGTCATATATATATATATATATATTGTTCTAATACAAGTCATGCTTGTACGCCATTACAGCGAACAACATGAATTCAACATTTGGAACTAGCAAAAGTTGATGGTAGAGTTCACAACATTATTAAAAGTAAGGATTCCTAGACATTAGCTGGATGCTAATACAGTTAGCAGAATGCCCCCGTAAACAACGTTAACTCAAAAGCTCCCACATGTGCTTTATAATAAATGCGTATATTGAATGAGTAAGGAACCGAAGGGGTCGGTGACAGTTTAACAGCTACAGTAGACGACTGCCAAGCACAATACTGTCGGCGACTGGCTTAGAAAAACAGGCCTAATGCTAACTGTTGTTTTACGTTAGTCTCCTCATAAGGGACGTTAGCTAACAGTAGTGTGGAGGATAATGTAGTGACAGCAAGTAAAAACACTTACCTTCTAAATGTAATAAATGACAGGGGTTTCTGCTGTTAAAATAAGTATATAAAAAGACATACAGACGATAATGTCTTTAAAAGACCATTCACATCTCAATATGTGTTCCTACAAAAAAAAAAAAAAATTAAAACACGACTAAAGACGAGCAGAGAGCGATTTGAATTACGCTCCACGCCAGAGCTGGCGGCAGCATATGGATCCCTCCGCGAAAAATTGCCACATTCTTAAATACTTCTTCAATTTCAAAACACGCTGTTTATTACGTGATCTTGTTTACAGATGTAAAATATGATTAAAATAGTAACAACAACAGGCGTTGTCAAAAAGTCGAGAACAACTGAGATCGTTCGGTGGAACTAACTTCCGTATTTTTAAGGGCTTGAAAGGGGCCGGAACTCGTTTAATATGAATTGGCCAATAGAAACACTAGACAAGATACCGCGTGCACTGCAGCCTGGGCTTCTCAGGATAGACAGATTACCCCCTTTATATTGTTATTAGGAATGAACTGACATGTACAAATAACAACAACAACAAAAAAATAAATAAAAAAAAATAAAATAAAAAACTGCAACAAAACTCTTACCACATCATTACAATTTACAGGCAACTGTACACAAAATCAGTTCCTCATTAATTCAAAATGATACTGGGCAAACACTGATCCAGATGCATGTAAGAAAAAAATCAGGCAAAATCAATCAATTTGATGCTTCTGGGTAAACTTCAAAAACAACATTTTTCCTCAGTAATCCAGCTGGATTGGGCGAAACTCTAGGGCCCCATCTGCTGTTGGCTGTCTTGAAACCCAACAGCTGGAGCTTGACTGCCCCCCTTTCTCAGTCTGTTGGTTCATAGCTGACCTGATGCTCAAAGTTAACTCCTCCAATCTGTCAGCCAGACAGGTAACTATCAGCATTTGTTTCTTGTTGGAGGTTACATTGTGTGACATGCTGTATTCCTTTTCAAGACACATAATAGAGATGTGGGTTTTGGGTCTCGCCAGCTGGGAACCATAGAAGTTTGTACCCATTCACAAGCTTTTCATTTTGGTTTTTAATGGTGAAGTTGTGGTAAATAAAAAAGGTGAATAAGCTTTGATGTTCAGCTGATTATAAGCCAAACAGCTGCCAACATGAAGCAAAATGAATGGCATCTATAGAAAAGCATCTAAAACGTATTCAACCCTAAATACTGTATTTTCAAATGGTTTACAATGGTTTGATATCACTTTCAGCCTGCTCTGTGTGACAATTGTGAAAATTAATTAACAGGTGGGTGAACTGTGTTCTACTTTTGAAAGGCTCAGCAAACCCTACCCACACACACGCAATCTTAAGCACACACAGAGTTCCTCCTTTTGTGAGGTTTGAGAGTCTGTGGCGCAGCTGAGTACACTAAGATCAAATGCAACTGTGAGCCTCTCTCCACAGCTGGGACTGTCGACCACATGAAGCATGTGGCTTCTTCTGTTGACACCAGGCAAGGCTGTGCAAGACGATGGAAGCTTGACTGTTGTTATTATTGTGCAGCACAGGCTGGGGAAATGAAACAGCTCTAGACATTCACAGGTGAGATAACACTGTATGTGTCTGAGCACCTGTCCAAATGAGATGTTCACATTTTGAAAAAGTCTTATTTTGATGAAATACAGAATCACCAACACAATGATACAAGGAGTTTTGGAAACCTGGAGGACTTATCTACACGTTTTTGTTAGAATAAACACTGGTTAATCATCCATTACCATTCCTAAAATTTTGGGTTGTGATTCTTACAGAGGTCTTTTCTACTTTCTTCATGTGTATGTTTTTCATAATGCGTCACCAGGATTATATATCTACATACTTTGATTTCTCACTGAGTGTCATCATTTAAAGAGTAATGGCCATCAATAAGTGAGTGAGATATTTTCAGTGGCTTCCAGCTTTCTTTGTTTGATGTATCTGCAACTGTGTGAGATGAGCTCAAGCCCCCCATTAACACCATCCATCATGTCCCAAAAGTGTTGGTTTGAAATAAATGTTGTGTAATTTAACACTATCTATTATCATAACAGTGAATATTATTTGAATATTTTTTTTATACAAGACATAAGGATTGTGTTGGATTTCCAGTGTTCTTGGCAATTCTTTTTTTTTTCAGTAGACTCTGATTAGTGTGTACCTGTACTACTACCACTCTGACTGGCAGTGGGAGAACATTTCAACCATTTTATCCAGCACTGTTGCAATCTATCTCCACATCTCTGGCCACATGCCAACTTGGTGATAATTACTACAGCTGACACAGGACTGTCAGAGATGTATCAACCAGTTGTAGCTGGTAGTTTATTTATAACAAGGCTCACACCAATTCATTTCCTCCAAAAACACAAATATGTAGACATACATATTCTTGGAATCACTGACTCAAACTATAGAAACATAGTCTAATGTTTACCTCTATGTTACTTACTAAATATATGCTAAAGGAGCACTTCATCAATTTAGTGTTGCACATCTACAGAAGTTTGGGGACAGGCAAGACACATTAAAAAAGAATCAGCAGAGACCAAGGCGTAGATCCTACTGTTTATGAGTGAAGCCCCCAAAACACTAAATCCTGCATTTCCCATCTCTCTCTCTCTTTTTTGTTAGGCGTTCTGTGTCTTAGTAAACACCCACTCTGATAACTCTTACTGTGACATCATCAGTGTTATTTTCTCAGACCTGACAAATCCCCCCCAGGGCCACACAAAACATTATGAAATGTTATCACAGGCTGAGTACTTCCTGTGACTAGTAAACTGACCTTTATGTGTAAAACTGGTGGACTTCCTCTTGAACAAACAAACTCACAAACCGCCAGTATATCTCTATTTTTATTTGTGTATATATACACATATAAAAAATAAGGACATATGTACAATGGTAATAAATATCGACATGTTTGTACAAGTGAAATAAGTTACTTAACATATTTTAAAAACAAACATAAAAGATCAATAACTGACAAGCAAAAATGGGGCAAAATAAAATCGGGGTGATAATAGAATAATACATGTGAGAAAAACAGCAGAACTTAAAGCCTTGTGTGAGAGGAAACATTACCAGCAAACAAATGTGTAAGAACTGAGGAAATGCACATAAAATGCACTACACATGCATTTTTTTTAAGCTCAAGACCTGTTTTCATTTATTTAAAAAAATTTTTTTACAACATGTTATATTGAAGTAAAAGCCTAATTGTGAAAGGGAAATATATTAAGACATAACCAAGTACCAGTGTAAAGAGCTAATGTGTTTTTTAGCTTTCTGCTTCAGGGAAATTAATACTATAAAGTGGCCACATTTTAGTACTGATCAGCAGTTACGTATTTGGTTTTTCAGGGGCTGACAAATTAAATAATGGGTTAAGTTTTGGTAAATTACTCAGCCTTTGATAAAGAGAGGGCACAAAGAATTAGATCCAGCAGATCACTACTGACATGTAAACAGGAAGCAAACAGGAAGTCCATCAGCATCAAGCCTGTTTTCTTTTTGCGGTTTGCTTGAGGGAAAATTTTGCTGCAGATAAAATATGCAGAAAGGTTGCAGACATCAGCTCAGTGTAGCAAAGTGGACGGACTGCTGAGACTTAAAATATCGATCAAGTCAAGTCAAATAAAGTTAATTTAAAGTATTTCAACAAGAACAAAAGCAACTGCAGTCTACTTTGGCTTAGTCAAAAGGTGAAGAGGCACAGAAAAAGTAAACATGTTGAAATGCAGCCATGAATTCCTGTACAACCCTTGAACCATAAAATCAGACATATTTTGTTTTGTTTTTTCCAAAGAAAGCATTAGTCTTCCACAATATTAGCGTCTGTAAAAGTCCAAAAATGATTGATCAAAATTATGCACTTTTACAAGGATGATCATATCAAAGATGTACAGTCCACTTGCAGAGAGGATCATGCAACACTAGGATGGAGTGCTGATGGCTGAGTACCTCTTCAGCGTTGGGATCATATTTGATATTCTACATCTCTCTCAGCGATCTGTACACAGTGGGGCAAAACAAGGTATTTTTGTCCTCTCCTTCCTTCTTGCTGTGCTCCTCTGGTCCCGACAGACACGTCCCAAAAAACAAAAGCCACCCCTGATGGACAAAGCACAGAAAGAGGACAAAATAATGTAAAGTTAGTAACAGCAAATAGCCAAAAAAGTTAGGCACAATATGACTTTATCACTTTCATGTGTGGTGTTGGCTGTATTTCAAAGTGTTCTTGAAATTAGATCAGAAACTAGGTTGTATTTTGTGGGACATCATTACATCACCATGGAACACTTTGGCCTGTTTGTGAATTAGAAAATTTAGTCTGGTACTTCATGCTCGCACTTCATCATGCACTGCTAATTCATTGTATGTGAATAAAAAAAAAGGACGAGACTTTTCAGCACCTGTAAAAGTTTTGAGTAGGAGATTGGTTGAAAAGGTCCAGTATACTGTCTAAATCTTGCAAGTACAACACTGCTATCAAACAGATGTTTCAGTCTGACAAAGGTCTTCTTCAGTGAACTTATTTTGATCTTTGACAGACTGAAACTTTTTCTTTTTAATAAAATGTTCTGGCTGTGAGCTTCGGGCAGTGTGTCGGCCCTTCTCTTATCTTTTAAAATGAAAGTGGATTTTCTGATGCACCTGTCCCTCTAGACTTTAATATAGCACAAGGCCAACTTTTGATGAGAAGGAGACTGGTCAAATGGTGCAGAACATATGATATAACAAGACTTTACTGCCAGGTGTGTGAAAGTGTACTGAAGCACAGTGATGCTTTGACCTACATGCTAATGTTAGCATGCTAACATGCTCACAGTAGCAATGCTATCATGCTAATATTCAGTAGATGTGATGTTTACCACGTTCCCAGTATTATGCATGGTTACATTAACTAATTTATACTGAACATAGAGTATAGATAAGGTTGATGGGAATGTCATAGGTTTTACGGGTATTTGGTCATTAACCAAGGTACAGAACAAATTCAAGTTTTGATTTAGTGGTGGTGCTAGATGAAAAGTCAAACGATCACCAGAGTTACTACAGTTTATCCTGACGGAGACTTGAATGTCTGAACCAAAGTTCATGGAAATCAAACAAATAATTGTCAGGACCTGACCAACCATCCATAGAGCCACAGCATTAGCATGTCTAATATCTTCCTTTCACCACCAGGGACTACTGTCCCTCCACACAATGCAAACAGAAGGTGATAGGATACTGCTTTCAGCTTAATTAATACATATTAATTTGTAATAATTCCAGAAATAAACCATGCTGCGTTACAAGGCCATAGGCCATATACTGTAATTGCACTACTTTATATTTTAATTACAGCAGTCTAGTCTAGCTAGTCTCTTCATAACAGCAGTAACAGTAACAGTGGTTCTTGCCGAGAGTTAGAAGATTGACTCTCATGTCTGTTTGCTAAATATAGATCTGGAGTCATGAGATGGTTAGCTCAGCTTATTATGTAGACTGGAAACATGGGAAACAGCTAGCCTGGCTCTGTCTAATGTTAAACAAATGCATACAAGAACCTCACTTATTAACACATTATGTATAAAACAACAAATCGCAGTTTGACATGGGCGTTATGTGCCCGATAATTTCTTGGTATACAGCTTGTTGTTTTTGGTTGGTTGGGTCTTTGATTAATAATGCTTTCAACAAAAAAGATATAATGTGTTATTCAATAAGCTTTTTACCTTTGAAAGAGTAAGGCTAGCTGTTTTTCTCTTTCAGTTTTGTTGCTTTTAGTTTGCAAAGTTAAGCTTACATGGACAATGGCTGCAGCTTTATATTCAATGGAAAGATATGACAGTAATATTGATCTTCTCATCTAACTCTCAGCAAGAAAGCAAATATGTGTATTTCCCAAAACACTGAATTATCCTTTTTAGTGATGGGTTGAGCAAAGGGACAGCCAGAGAAGCCAGATAAATAAACAAAATAATTCTTAACACTACACTGAGCAGCACTAAGAGCCAAAAAGCTAAATTAGAAATCGTTAAAGGTTAGGACTTCGCTTAAATCTGTTTGCATGAATTTAATTAAGTGGAACAATACCTGTCACTGGTTCATGGCTGCTTCCCGCCTGGAGCCAGTAGTTTTTCAGCACAGCAGCAATCAGTCTGTCCATTCAATCTTTCCATTCTTCTGACAAAAATGTGTATATGTCTTCTTTTTGTGTTGGTGTGTTTTACAGTGCTCTTCCTCTGTATATGAGTCCACAGTAGCCCTGGGTCAGTCTCTGGGCATCGGTAAAAGGGAGGGGTTTCATGGGGGTTTAAGGGTGCGTCACAAACACTCTGCAGTCCAGGATGGTTGGCATTCATAGGACTGTGAGTGTGTGCAAATGTGTGTCCGTGGGAGGGGTAGTTTCCTTCTTGGCAGTGCAAGTTACCACCCTGACCAAACACGTAAGATATAAAGCACTTATTGAGACATCCACAGCGGTCGCAACAGTGAGGGTTCAACTACATTCTCCATGCCTAATGTCTTCATGTCAACTTCAATTTGGAATTAAGTGTGCAGTTATTGTTCAGCTGCTAAGAGCTGAATGCAAATAGACCTTTCTTTTCTAAGGAGATGAGCTAAAGCAAAAAAAGTGCCCAACCAAAACACATATCTGTTATACACTGTGTAAATGTAATGTGGAGTGCACTTGTAGCATTTTGGACTTGAACGTGCGCTCGAAGGTCACCGTGCAGGGCTGAACAAGGAATGTAAGCGCTTGCCCTCACATTGTCATTCACAGAGGGGAGCCATTAGTCACTTGACAACTGTTTGAACACTGCTGTAGCCCGTTAAGACATAGAAAAAGAACAACAAGAAATGTCTTAATTCAAACCACCTATCACAACAAATTAAAGTGGAAGGGTTTGAGGACTTTCTCAGTGGGTAAATACAACTGGGGGAGGGGATTACAAATTGAGCAGAGAAAGTCTTGAGAGATTGTCCTTCATTCAAAAAAACCCCCTTGCGCCTTTCACTCCAATTCACTTCATTTTCCATTTAATTTCCTCTCTCTTTGTCTCTCACTCTCTCTCCTCTCCTCTCGGTCCCACGCAGAGCTCCTGCTACAGGGACATGATTGTCGTCTTGCTTCGAGATTAATTAGTCTTTTTATACCGCTCTCACACTCATGGCTCACGAATACAAAAACGGAAGACGCGCTTCCAATCTTTAAGTGCAGTAAGCTGAAAAAGTCTCAAAGGAAAAGAGGGACAGAGAATCAGTTCAATATTTCCACTCAGGTGCACTTGCTGTTTGTCAACTGGTTTCAGCACAGGGGCTAAAAGCCTCACTTGGTCCACTTAACGTAAAAGAAATGTGCCCTTCAGAAAACATGTCACACCATTTGTTTGATTTCCGTACTTGAGGTGTTCTCCTCTGCGTTCAGCCTTTTTAAATACACAATTTACACAAGTGGCGATGTTGCCCAGAACACAATAATTACAGGAGAGCATGTTGGCGAACACGGTGTATGAGTGTGTATATTTAACATGCTGTGTGCTATAAATGTCTACAGTGAGCCAAACAGGCATTGGCAGAGCAAGAGAGAGAGAGCATGGGGAATTGACAGCTTGTCACTGAATGAGAGAGAGAGAGCAGGCATCCTCAAAAGGAGGGAGGTAGGTTGGTTGTTTTGTTTTTTCCAACTCAGGGAATGGAGACGAGGAGGGCGGGCCTAGACGGACGACTCCTCAGGGTTCGCGTCGGGCAGCACGCTTCTCTGCTGCAGAGTGCGTCTCAGCTCCTCCTTGAAGGGGCTGGAGTAGTCATTCCCGCCCATGCCTAGGCCTCCCAGCCCGCCGCCCCCAGCGCCAGCACCGCTAGCCCTCTCCTCCCCTGCTGTGCTCAGGTTGAGGCGGATGTAGCCATTGCTACCAGAGCCTCGGATGTTGGTAAGGCTGAGACGGCTGGGGGAGTGGATGGGCTGGCCGGGAATGGCGCTGGGTGACGCCGTGCTGCTGACGCTGCTGGGCCCCAGGGCATGACCGGGAACGATCTTCAGCGAGCCGTCTGAGTAGTAGTAGTTGGCACCTGTTTCCCAGAAGCGGTCCTCATCGCTGGGCATCTTGCTGGGCACAAAGGTGGGTGGCTCCTTGGGCAGAGTGATGGGGTACACGAGGGTGCTCTCCAGAGGCTTCATGTCAGCTCCTTTTCCTAGGGCCAGCTTCAGCCTCCTGCGCAGGTAAAGAGCTGCTACGAGGAGCAGCAGGCATGCCGCTCCAAGGGTGATGACCAGCACCCAGAACAACCCCATACTGCTGTCTGGAGCCCGGGCCTCCATGAAGACTGGAGCGCTGGCTACCACAGCCACCTGGTAGCGCTCTGTCTGAAACTTGACCCCTTGCTCCTCAGAGTAGCAGATATAGCGGCCGGCTTGCATCTGGCCCGCTTCGGGGATGACGAGGGCTTTGAGGGTCCGGTCAAAGCGCGGCCCTCCGGCCTCGGGGTCTCCCAGCTGGAGCTCACGGTCATTGAGAACCCAGCAGGGCTGAGCCAGGTTGGAGACCAGCTGGCAAGGCAGCACCATGTCAGATCCCACCACCACTGTTACATTCCTGAGACGGGAGTGCTCTGTAGAGGGATGGGAGAGGTGGAGGGAAGAGACAGGAGACAGGAGCGGGGGTTAAGTGTCATCCATAATAATTATAATTTATATTCTACAGCAGCCAGCTGTTTTCTGCTTAATTCAATTTATTCAGCTCAATCCAAATGTATTCACTGAGTCCAGCTCAAGTCCATTCTTTCTTTGCTACTGACTTGCTTCTGCACTGACAGTCAATTCCCACAAGGAGCCACTACTGAGGTGTGGCCCCAATACTCACCAGGGCTAGGGATGGAGACGGGCTTATCGAACTTGGCTTTTCCCCGGCTGAACCTTTCCAGCATAAGGTCCTGTGACAGGGAGGAGGTGGACCTAGAGAGGAAAGGGCAGACAGCAGAGCGGAAGATTAATAATGGACTCTCAGTCTTCTACAAGATAATTTCAAATTCTTACCTACAGATAAACTTTAATTAGACTAATATAATAGCCGTTTAGTACAAAGTAGATATGGTAGATATCATCCTCTCCTGATTTGCACAAGTTCCGTCCCTCATGACAGCTTGTCAATATGTTGTTATGGTTACATTTGTTTCACTAGGCTGGCTGGAAAAATCATAGAATGTGAAGCAGAGAGGATTTTATTCAACAGCCTCAGAGTGAAAGTCTGTAAAACCTGCAATGAAACTGGCTTCACCCTGTTGGAAGAAGTTGTTTATGTGCATCCAATTAAAGCAATAGCGTGGGTGTCTATATAGAGTTTAAAGGACACATAATATTTAAATTCTCTCTTAAAGGCCTGTCCAATATTTGCAATCAGTAGTTCCCTTTAAAATATCAAAACCAATCCTAAAAAACCTCTTCTGGTTTGAATCTAGTATATAGTATGAATGCTTGGGTGCACATAGATACTCGTCTCACCCGCGGTGGAGGTCGATGCGGACGCAGGCCCGACCCTCGCTGTCCCAAGCGCAGTAGGGGTCCCGGGCGAGCAGACAGTCTGGCTGAGACTGATAGCGGCTGCAGTTGGCCAAGGGCAGCTGGAGAACTTCCGAACGAGAGCCGATGTACAAGTACTTCTACGGAGAAACAGAGGGGGAAGAAATGAGCAGGAAGAAGACAAAGAACAGATCCAGACATCCATCCAGAGACAAAAACCAGAGAGAGATGAAAAACAAGAAGAAAGATAAACAGAGAGAGAGAGAGAGAGGGAGGGAGAGTGACTCAGTTCGGGGTTAGAGGAGATAATGGGATAATCACTCTCAATTACAATAACATTCACTCCCCTGACCCTCTTCCAATCCAATCTGGGTTGCGCTCTTTTTGCGAAAGCTGTTATAAAATGTCTGGTCGTGGCTAAGCCAGCATTAATGAGATAAGCAGCGGGCTTTTGGGCTGGAAACGCCCCCGTCAAAACCGCATCGATCGACGGACGTGCCATTGTAGAGCCACGGGGACACGGCCGGTGTCAACACACAGGCTCGGCTGACAGGGCCGGGAGATTGAGAAAACAACAGGGGCAGAGGTTCAATTCCCCACTGTGGTGAAGGATTGTAATTACTGTTATTGTGAAGAGGGTTTCGGATTCATGAGGTGACACTTGATCTGAAAAAGGGCAGTGTTGATAAAAACATCTGCTGAGTGGCACCGGGCCAATGGCACTGCTGACTGCCTGTCTGATGTCAATGATTGTGAGTGTCTGGCAAAAAGAGCATTAACAGATCAACAAAGACAAAGTACCACTGTTATCACTGAATACCAATGAACAAGTGATACAACTGAAAAGTGAGCCAATGGAAGTCCAAAACTACCTTTGAGGAATATGATCAGATGAAGTACAGATCCATGCTGTGCTGGCCAGACAGGAGATTCTCAAAGCAACAAAGGAACTTTGTACAATGTTTTCCCCTGAGATACCATTAACATTTGCAATCTCTCAAAAAGACAGAGAACAATTCATCTAGGAGTTCATGGCAATAATACACACTTGCTTCACTGTAGTGAGTGGGAGCAGCTGAAGGCTCAAACTCAAATGATCATGTAAAAGAAAAAGAGCTGCTTTCTTCTTCTTAAAATCACTTCTGCCTCTGCTTGTTGTACTGAGTCTGGTCTGCAGATGTTCTTAATAAAACTGCATCCAGACAGCGCTGTCTCAGCTGAAATGCCAACAGTCTTGCATCTTTCTTTCTTGAAAACATAAGACTCTGTAGAACTAAACTGAAGTGAACAGTTTAAAAGGCATTCTGGAGTGCCTTTAAGTGTTGCTATGCTCCAACAGAAGCGCTTAACGGATGGCTGAACACACTTGTCTGACAATAGGGTTTTGGCCAACAATGTGTGTTACTTTCTGAAACCAACAATTCCGACAATCGCACACACTTCACCCTGTGATTGGTCAGATTTGGGAGGTGAGAAAGTAAGCAGGATTTGAACTTCTCTCGCAAACTATCTTTTTCATGCTTTGCGCAATTATTTCTGTCACTTTTTCTGTGTACAAAAAGTTTGAATGCCTTCTAGGGAAGACTGTCGGAAAATGTGTCCTCATATTTAAAGAGTTATTGCATCTCTCCCTCCCCTCTCTATTACGCTTTTCTCTCTGCCTCCTACTGTAGCCTTTTGGAACACCTATATACACTTGGTGGTTGGATGACACATACAAACTACTTCTTTTAGGTGTTCCCTTGAAGCATTTCCATAAAGTTGAGGGACAGATTTTGATAAAAATTTGATGCAGTAGAGGTTGAAATATCCTATGTTTTTTACTAGTTTGAGTCAAGTTTCTAAAATGCTTTTCGGCAGACACTCCCTGTGTGGTAAATGCCCACATCTTTCAAACCTCATGCCCCCACTCAGTCAGTGTAATGCAGGCATCAGAAGACACTGTGGGAGCGTCCCTTAGAAAATCCCTGGAAACAACTGAGAGACATCAGATCCCTGTTTCCTTACCTTGGAGTGGGAGATGGTCAGGCTGTCCACTGGCTGGGCGGTCTCAAACAGCTGGATCTCTTCTATCACATAGGCCTCGGAGCCGAGGATCACCACTCTCTGCAGCCAGCCCTCCGCTGCAGCACAGAGAGGAAGAAGGAAGGAAGGAAGAGAATTGAGCTCACTTCACATCTGTTGTTTTCAGTCAAACTTCCTATCCAAGATCACTGCAGTGTAATAGACTTTCCTAACCTCTTCAGGGAAATTTTTCATGGCGTGCATAAAAACATATATTTTCAAACAAATAGCTTCAATGCCCGGCTGAGTCCCAATACAAACTACCAGGAAAACACACATCTTTGACAGCCAAGCAGTTCATTTAAATGCCACTGATGTGATATCAGAAACTATCTACACGCACACACCTGTGACTGCACACTAGTTCATTTGAATGATAATGATATTCTGTAATAAATATACCCATACACCAATCACAGCATACCAGTCAATTTGAATATTAATAATCTGTAAACAAACACCTGTGACTACACAGTATTTTACTTAAATATTGATGATATACTAAAATATTCACCAAGTCACACCTGGGACTGCAGAGAAGTTCATTTAAATATTAATGATGAAATATTATGATGTACAAACACGCTCCTTTGATGCCATAACAATTTATTTAAATATTAAAGCATAAGCTCGTCACATATGGTAACAAACACTTTCTTTAGCTGCTGTTCACAAACCATAGTGATAGCCAAAAAAATGCTGTTTCTGACTTTTCTCGCTCTGTTCAAGGACACCAGACTCCATTGACAAAAAAGTTAATTTACTTTGCAGAACACTGGGGCAAATCTACTGCTGCCTTGATCAGTTAGTTTATGTTGTTATGTGGTACTTGTACCTGAGTAAAGGATCTGAGTACTTCTTCCACCACTGAAAGTCACACAATAGCACAAACTAACTAACTGATTGAGGTAGCAATAGATTAGCAACTCCCGTGAGGTCATCTTGCAAGGTAAAATGACTATTTTTGTCAATCCATCCGGTCGAGGCAGATGACTGCCCACCCCTGAGTCTGATTCAACTCGAGGTTTCTGCCTCTTAAAAGGAAGTTTTTCCTCTCCACTGTTGCTGAGTACTTGCTCATGGTGGGAACTGTTGGGTCCCTGTTTGTAAATATAATAATCTAAAGAGTACAGTCTAGACCTACTCTATATGAAAAGAGCCTTGAGATAGATTCTGTTGTGATTCAGCACTATATAAATAAAACTGAACTGACTATTTTTGTCAGGAGCCTGGTAGCGATAAAACGTCTGTCTCCGGTTAAACAAAAAAAGATCTTAATCTTTCGCAAAAAGGTCTATCTCTGTAGGAATCCTTTCTATGATGTTATTAGGCAAAAACAAGCACTGAGTTCACTAAGTGAACTTACTTTGACACCGACAATTGCACTTGCAATGGAACCACTGCAAAGATTTTTGTACCTATCAGTCATTTACACTTAAAAACATAAGAAAATAAAGCCCAGTTTAAAAAATCCCAAATGCTTATTATGACTTGTCCCAACAGGAAAAGCACAGATGAAATAAATAACATTAATGATATGTCATGACAGACGGTCAGCATGTAAATAGCAAGACCCTGGAACTGGAGCAGCTGAGTGGAATGCAGTTAATTAACGTTATTAATTGCACCTGTGCTTCTCCTGGTATGATGTAAAAATGTTTGCTATGAAAAGGCTCTATTAAAGACGAGAAGAAAGTGCTCTCTACAGAAAATGTAAGTTTGTGGTCACACAACAAATACACACCGATACGGTGTCATCAAGTTGTCTGGAACTTTCATCAACTTCAATTTGTGAAACTTTAGCAGTGGCTGTGCTAAATTTTCATGCTATTCTGCAATTGAGAAAGACAGAAAATGAAAAAGAAAACAACTCCTCCTGCCAGGACTTACAGCTGCATTACTGAGTCCGGCTCAGCGAGAAACTATTTACTGGCGAATTTAAAAGAACAGAGATGCTGTTCGTGGCCTTTTAAGACCTCGGGTAAAGGTAATATCACCAGAGACAATGGAAGACTTTTTCAAGCAGTGGGTGGGGAGCTGATGCTGGATGAGGAGGAAGACGAGATCCTGTGTTTCCTTTCATGTAGGGCATTGTGAACAAGTTTAGATCCCCAGTAATGAAAAGCGTTTCAGGCACAGCTAGTGGGGTGACCTTGATGTGTGTGTGTGTGTATCTATGGATAGTGTTACGTGCTGACATGTGCTTTCTTGTGTGGTCCTCTCGATTAAGAGACTGTCACGGATAATATGAAAAGCAACCCTATAGCCAACAGGAGGCTTGAGAGTAGGAAATACACACATTCACACAGACACACACACACGCACAAATACAGCATAGCAAGCAGCAGGCATATCATCACACTCGCCTCTTGCGGCTTCAGGGACCAGTGTCGGCTAATCCCTCAATCCTGTAGCCTGGTTTTTCTGAAAAACAGTCTCGGCAAGAGCTCCCTCTCTCTCTTTTCACATCAGCTGTCGCTATGCTGCAGCTAATAGCTAATCAAGCCCGCAGCCCAATTGGCACTATGAGCGCACGTCTGCCAAGGGCCCTGTTGAGTTTGTGCTGTGAAGCACGACAAGCGGGGATGACTGCACTTGGCTCAGGGAGTGTGAGCGTGTGGATCTGTGTGTGTATGATGTGTGTGTGTGTATATCAATTTGCGAGTGTGTTACCCATGCGTGTGTTGTTGTGTCCGTGTGTGTCCGGGTTGGCCTCCCCGCTTGCCAGCGGAGAAGCCCTGAGTCCGCTGTTGTTACACTGTCAGTTGCCACAGTCACTCTGCTGCTGCAGTGGTCTGAATGGTAAGTAGCTGAGTCTCTCTCCATTCATAAGATTGGCTGCATTCAAATTCACATTCCCTGGAATCCACTCTTAGATCTGTGCCGGTCAGGATTAAGGTTCTGGGAGGGCTGGCTGATTTCAGCTCCGTGCCAAAACAGGACATCTGTGTATGGGCCTGATGGCTACTGACTGGAGATATTAATTAAGTCGCACATACGTAGATGTTTCCTTTGATGCATGAAGATGGATCTCAGCATGCAAATCAAGCCCTTAATTGAAACCCAGCTGAAGTCTGGCCAGATGGCATGTTGTTTTGTGCCACCATACCTAATGCCAGTACCTGTCCCTGTCTGCTGCCATGGCCTGCAAGCTCTCGTCTCTTCAACACATGCTGTGTGCAAGTCCCATCAACCCACACAGACACAGACACACACTCAGCCACAGTGGGGGAATATGGAAACAAGAGGACCTAGAACCTAGAATGTATTTTCACTGCCACATTGAGAGAAGACCATACTACAGGAGGTGGGCATAAGAACATCATATAGTGTAAAATCCGATACAACAATCCTGCAAAAATATACTAGCTCTAACCTTAGCTTGTGAGGCTCAATGTCGGTATGTAGACACTGTGCCATCAAGGTGATATTGCAACACTACTGTCATTTTTAAAGCTGGAGGCTGGAGAGTGTGGGATTCTTTTGGCCTGCATTATATTGTGAGAGGACAAAACAACTTGATATGTACCTAAAAAAGGTGACATTTTCTGGAGAGTTTGAGTGTACTTGACTCTGTTGTAAATGACCCGTGCAAACACTGTAAACACGTTAAAATGTGCAGTGTAAATAGTAGTATGTGACATTACTGGACTGCACAGAGTGGAATGAAAACTCCACTCAAGACATGCCAACATAAATATTTGAGGTTTGTGTGAAGTCTCTAGGTGAACAAATGAACGGGTATGAGATTAGATTGCTGCAAAACATTCACTGCTTGAATTTTCCTGGCTGATTGAAAACTCATATTTTTCAATTAAAAAATACCCGTGTTTTCAGCAATAACAGGAGGCCTCATGTAATTTGTACCTGTGCCGATAAAGAGCATGTTGTATGCCCGCTGGTCCAGGGCGCTAACCCGATCCACTGCCAGCCTGGTGAAGTTGACGCCCTTGGTGAGCAGCAGGGGGCGAGCCAGAGCTTTGTCCTCCATCAGCGGGTGCTTCTTGGCAAAGTTGAGCGTGGCATCAGGCAGCTGCAGAGAGCTGTTGTAGCCGTTCTCCCTGTCTGAGTTAGTTATACACTGCAGCACAGACAGAGGAGAACGGGAGAAACAGCGGAGGGGAACAGAGCAAGGGAAGGAATGCAGGGAAGGACGAAAGGAAGGGTGAGAGGGGCCAAAGAGGGAGAAAGAGGAAGAGGAGGAAAGTTCTTAGCTGCAGCTGGCACAGGCTGGCATGGTTAGTTGGCTTGGAGATGACTCCCCTCCCTCTCCTCCCTCCCTCCCCTCCTCTCTTCATCTCCATCTTTCTTTCACTCTTGCTCTCACCTCCGCCTGCCATTACACCCCTTCCTCTGCTTCCTTTCCTTTCGTCCTGGTTCATTACATTCTTAGCTTTTTGTGTCGTGCCAGCTTTTGCTGTTTTTCACTTCCATTGCTACCCTATACCACCCATTCTTTCCTCCCTCTCACATTTTATTTTGCTTGAAATTTTTATTAGCTAAATACACACTTTTTTCTTGCTTCCTGAAGTTGTCTGGAAATTTCTGTATTATCAAATATATTGTCTAATATGTGCTAGAGCAGGGCTCCCAGTTTCTTACCGATCCAGGCCGTGGGACAGGGACAGCACCAGTGTAGCGTCCCCACCTCTGAGATGCCTCCCTGTACTCTTTGTAGGATCCTTCAAACACTTTCTTCACATCAGAGACTCTCTGGTAGTACTGGCACAGCCGACCATCCCACGTCACCCTGAAGCGGTGGGGAATTGGTGATGTGGCAATAAAAATTGAGAGATAGATGACCTATCATGCCATGTGGAAAATGTGACTATTCAATAGCAGCTCGACTAGCATGCAAGAATGTATATGTATGTATGTTGAATATACTATGCCATATATGAAAATATGGCAAAATATAAGTATCTGTTGTATTTCAAAAACACAGAATATGAACTACTACAATAGTTAATATTGTCAAAATTAGATGAGTATATTTGACAGTGTTTTAAAACAATAGTCTTAGTAATCACAGTGCAGTAAACAGATATTAACTCTAAAGGCAAAACTTTATTGAGAGAGCTGCAATGATTAGATGTATTGACACATCTCCACTCTTTCTACAGCTGAGTGATGTACAAACTGATGTACATGTAATAAATTTCCTTAATAGAACAGTGAAATTAATCAGTTAGTGCTGTGACTCAGGAAACACATTTCATTTAATGGTAAGGTAGGGGGTGTGGGATCTTAATTTTTTTCCAACCCAATTTCAGACGCCAAGTGAGACTGAAATTAGGTATTGACACACAACCTAGACCCTTTAAATCATCGTGGTACTCCTCATCTCACAAACAGATTTGATTTCCATGCTCATTCACTGTAATGAAAACATCTATTTTTTTTAAATTCAGCTCTCGAACTAAGTCACCCACATCCTGGAATATAGACGTAAAGTTATGAATAAGCAAAGCTTTGTACCTTAAAACATGATAAATAAACTGTGGTGTCAAGTAGCAAGGTCCCACAATTACAGTCTTTACATTAAATGCAGAGTGTACTGCTGCAGTAAAATGTTTTTTAAAAGCTGTAAACAGGAAATAAGAGGTTCAGTCCATTCATTCATATAATGTGATTTGTCCTGGGAAGTGCTTCACAGTCTGGAACAACACAGTTAATGTGTAGCAGTGCCATATGTCTTACTGGGTGAACGTCAAAACCAAAGGACGGCACTGATGTCTTAGCAAGTTATAAAGCTAGCCTATTCAGTCAGATTATGGCTTGAACTCTGAGTCATCATTTACATAATGTCCAATTATCTTAATGTTATCTCTATCAAAGCCAGGGGGCTTTAAGGAATCCCCAGCGAGTCACACAGAGAAAAAGGATTAGGCTTTTTTTCCAGCAGCAGTAGGAGCTCTGAATGAAGAAACAAAGCTTGAAGTTCAAAGCTGGTTCACTTTGCGATATGATATCTTATTGAAGAACACAAAAGACTCACATCAAAGGGCACTGCCCGGAGACAGAGTAAAGTCTCCAACTTTCCTCCCAAAGAAAACCTCCTGCCCTCGCTCCCTCTTCTTTGTTGATAAGTAACTCATTAACACATTACTGTTATGTAGTGGACCAACAAATGCCAATCTTTGTTCTACTAATAATGCCACAGTCCCTTATTAAAACTAAGTTACTGTAGTCAACACCCTTCTAATTACCACACCGGAGTTTAATTATCAAGCTACCCCTTAAAATTAGTTTTCTCCATCATTACTTCAAATGTTAAGTTTATTTTATCCATCTACAGTGATTTTATCAGGCTAAAAATGGCCAGACCAATGAACGACAACAGAGATTGTTTTCCATGATAAGTCCAACAAACGCTCCAGAGAAGTAATTTACTGTAGTCCTGATATAGCCAGTGGTTTGATAAGTTTCTGCTCCCGGGAGAAAATAAAAAAGTCAATATGATTACCAGTGATACTCAAATTGAAAGGCATAACAAGTGATGAGTAATACAAATCATTTGCTCAGAACAATGTGTCAAACTGTGAATCAACAAGCCTAATTTAGCTAGCTATTTACTCTAGAACGTTTTTAAAAAGCTTTGAATCTTTGTATGAAATTTTGTCTTCTTCATGGTTTATGGCAGAAGACCTAAATAAATCAGTCTGATTCTGTTTAGCAAATGGGCTCACTATCACTTAAAACAACATGTGACATTAAATCACTGACAAAATACATTCAAGCACACTTGAGTTGTATCCACTCAAAATAACTCACATTAGTGTCAGTTAAAGGCCTATTCTATTAAAGGCCCCATAACACGGTAAATACCTAATCACCAAGTGCATAATTAGAGCCATCATATCAATGTGACTGGTTGACCCATGATTTTAATAAAAAGCCCAGTATCTGACATAGTGGTGAAGTGCATGTAGTAATGAGGATGATACTGAAATTGAGTTACATCTACAGTCTCTATTTATATGTCTCTGACAGCTGCCTACTCTAACTCACCACTGGGCATGGAAGATGCCATAGAAAGTGGTCCCCCGCCAGTCCTGCCCTGGCAGTGTGAAGACAGCCCTCAGGTTGTTGAAGGAGACGTGACGCTCTGGGAGGGAGCACTCCAGCCGGGCTTTCTGGAATGTGGTCCACTTCTTCTGCAGGGTCCTGGTACCACCCAGATCTCCCTGAGAGAAGACATAATATCGAGTCTTATCAATGGCTGAAAGAGACTGATTATATATAATTTCTTTTGGATTCGTTAAAGTCATTCAAAAATATGTTTGTTTTATTGTTGCTCTACTTGGATGTTTAAGGTTCATGTGCAAAGTTTGATATTAAAAAGCTGTTTTCACATTCATCTGCTGCAGGGGTGAAACCCTCAATTTCAGTGACTTCATGGAATTTAAGAACGTTTAGAAGCCATTCATGGCTCAGTATGCAACTTGCATAAGTGTGATGTGGAAACTTGAAACCTCTTGGTCACATTCACTGAAAAGAGGCAGGGGACATCTGCACTTAAAACTTTTGAAATGAAAAACATTTGCATATTCATATATTCTAGATTTTTGTATTCCATTGTAATTTGTGGAATCTTTTATAAGGAAATTAAACAAGCATAGTAGGTTTTAAAAGATGCCTGGATAGGGCCTTTACGTTTCCACCTAAAAAACTGAATGGAGTGAACCCTGTTGACTAGTTCAGGCAGAGATCTTAAACTGCTGCTTGCTGTGTCACTCACACATTATGCACTACTCTGCTCTCCATGTAAGTAAAGAAAAACTTTACAGTAGGTGGAAATCTTCTCTCTCTCCCTTTTTTTTTTTTTTTTGCTGCTGCTGGTTATGTTGTATTTCATTAGCTTCACCTTCACCTCAAGGATGCCTCTGTACATATTCTGCATGGCTATGATAAATAAATAGAAATTTGTGCCAGGTGAATTGCCTGACTGAATTGTTGTCATGTTTGAAAGCAAAGAGCATCTAGACCCTGAGATGTGAAAGGGACCTACTGAAATACAGAGTAAATAATATTCAATTATATAATAAAGATTGGGCCCTGCGATGGACTGGCGATCCGTACAGGACCCCCCCCCCGCGAGCCTTAACGGATAAGTGGTATAGATAATGGATGGATGGGATAATACAGATTGGATAAACTGATCAACCCCAACATTAAAACCGGTAACTGGTTTTAATGTTGTGGCTTCAAAATGGTGTATGTTGATGAGCAGTCCCTTTACATAGTATTCTGTGGGCTCAATAGGGGCCCAAGTGCCAGATATGGGTCACTCATATTATCTTCAGTGATTGCAAAAGCTGTAAAAAAGGAATTAAAAATGCAAATGTTCATATTACAACAGTGAGATATAGACATTATGCTGCTGCTGCAATATCAGCAGGATGCGCTGAATTATTCATTGCTCCAGTACACATCATGTGTGAGCATCTGTTTCTAATTTGATTCAAAGAGCTTTATTGTTCATCACAGTTCATTCACATTAAAGGACCCTTCCCATAAAACAGTGCATATATTGCGCACATAACTACACACATCTCCTCAGACTGTTAACAATCTGTCTCTGTTTGACTCATTTTAAAAGGGTTACTGAGATTATATGGTTGAATAAGTAACTGTAACATGACACTAAACCCTTGCTGTGTAAACTAAAAGGTCACTGAAATCATACAAAATAAAATGAGAGTCTCACTGACTGACTCTGTTCACAACAAGCGGCACCTCTCATGTCTGGCCATAATCACTGTGGTATATCAAACCTAATCAGTTATCCTAACAAGGCCATTGATTAAGCAAATAGATGCATTAATTACCAAATAGATCTATGTCAGTGTAATTGTCTTCCGCAACACATTGTGAATAAACTGGTGTTGAGCCTAGATTCTGTTGCCCACATGTTGTTGTACAGGTCAAACTGGCGACATCAAAGCTATTTTTCTCTATACGTAATTATCGTGTCTATTATATATATTAATATAAGCTCTGTATTTAAGCGGTAATGATTCCAGAACTTTGTAGAAAGTATAACATTTCTATCATATGTCCAGCATTACCTTTACTGATTACTTCCTTACTCTACTTATGCTATGGTAGATGAAGAAAAATGCTATTTTAATTCAAATTAGCTTGACAGTTAGCGTAGATTAGTGTCCAGTATGGACGTTCAGCAGTTACAAAATGTGAGTGCTAATCAGTCTGTAACTGAATACTGGAAATCCATAAAGAAGATCTTTCATCCCTCTAGAGAAATTGCGTGCTCAAGAAATGTGATCAAGAAAGCTGTGTGCTCTCAGTTTTGGCAGTCTGTATCCCTTGCATGAAAGTCCAGCTAGTGACATTGGATCTGAAAATAAAGCAACATCCTGTTAACTTTGCTTTGTGAGTGATATCCAGCCATTCCCAGTGTGACTTATCAGCTTTACAGGTACATATACTTTCCTCGACATATATAACTGTAAAACAACTCTACCACATGATTCTGTCTAGGTATCTCCTGTTATTGAAGTCCTGTAAGCCACAAAACTGTTGCAAGTGCTGTCTCACAATATTAAGCGCTCAGAAGCAGCTGCCAAAACAGCTGGAGGAAACAGAAAACAGCTGATTTCAAGCCAAGCATGCATGAAACAATGATTCTACAGTCAAAACTTGTTCTGTGCTTACCAATCTGTCCCTGTGTACACTTAAACAGTCACTTAGGGATTGATTACTGTTTAAATTAGTTTGTGCTTTTCTCTAGTTTTTGACATTAATAAACTTCCATGTGAAGTTCCTAATTGAATCTGCTCAGAGATCAGTTCTGATTAACAACTTAAGTGTTACCTTGCAGACGCGGGCCACTCTGGCCACGGTGAGCTCTGTGTCACACTCCAGCTCCAACGCTCGCTCACTGAAGAAGAAGTAGATCTTGTCGTCATCCCCCTCTTTACTGCCGCTGCTCTCCCTCACCAGGGCTGAACCCACAAAGTCAGGTTCTTGCGTACACACAAAAACACACACCTGAGCCTCAGAAGGTATATTTACACACAATAAGTAAAGACAGAGACAGTTAAGCCTGCAGGTGCATTTTGGATTGATCACCACACACATGTAGACACACAAGCAGCACCTCCATCTCTTTCTCTGCACCCCTTCTCACCTCTGTCTATTTTTTCTATCATCCACTCTCTCATCGCTCATCTTTCCTTCAGTCATTTCTCACTCTCTGTCTCTCAGTGCTCCTAGCCAGAGGTACATTTGCATTTCTCACTTCCTCCTTCTCGTCTTTCTCAGATTCCTCTGATATATATATATATATATATATATATATATATATATATATATATACATATATATATATATATATATATATATATATATATATATATATACTATATATATATATATATATATATATATATATATATATATATATATATATATATATATTCTTTTTTGTAAAAAAAAAACAAACAAAAAAGAAAATTACTGAGGGTATTTGGGGCCTTACTCAGCCCTAAAACAAAGATATTTATTTGTAATTCTTTTTTTAAATTGTATATAATACTTATCCTACATTGCCACCAGATGGACTCTTCCTTCGTTATAAAAGCAAGCAGCATTTAAGCCATCATGGGTCACAACAACTCTCCTGAAACCCAGGCCAATTAAAAGCTTTTAATGAAGCAGCTTAAATTAAAGTTAGGCTAGCTTCAGTGAGTCTAACACTGTAATAAAATCTGCATCAACAGAATAACGTACACATCAAACCTCAGCTTCCTCAGCCATATATTCCTCCTTCCCTCCCCTCAAGTTCTCTTCCTCTCCCACTATCTTTTTCATCCACTTGGTCCTAATGCCTGTTCTCTCATCACCATTTTTCCCTGCAAACATTTCCTCCTTCAACCCCCAAAAGATAACGATCCTTGCGGCACAACAGTCCTGCACACTTCATTTCCAGCAGTCATTTCTCTTTCTCTTGTTCCTTTGCATGTTTCTGGCTTTTTACAAAATTAACTCTGTTACAAATTGTCCTGTTATCAAACCCTATAATGTGATTTCAATGTGATTTTATTTGAATACACATATAATTTATCAGTGTTACGTGTCTTGGAAAAATGTGTAGCCTAAGTTGAATTCCATACAAGTTTGGATGAATAAACATTTTCTATCAATAATTTTCTTCTGAATATAATCTTGGTTTACCAAATTCAAAAGTGTCAGGTTGCTAAACTCCTCCTGAACACACTTCACCAGTGATAATAGGTATCTTTGTACTGTAGTTTGCATGGTTGTTTGCCACTTGGTATCTTTTTTTATCGCCTCTCCAAAACCAAAACATGAACACACACACAGAAGAAAAGTGTAAAGGATGCATTATACAGTGTATTTATCTGTCTAACATAAACTACAAATGTTAGCATGCCCATAGCAACTAGCTTACCGCTAGCCTGTACAAGCAGTGTATTAGTATGGAGCATATCTTCCTTCCATTACCCAAAATAGCATAACAGTTAACATCAGTTGGTCTTCTACTTGTACCGCTAACTGGTGAGGATGCTAACTTTGTGCATGTACGCAGCTTTTAGCTTCTGTTTTAGATCATTAGCATTACATATGTATTCAGCCATTAAGTGCATATGAGCAGTTCACATTTTAAAATTAGTCAGCTTGAAACATTACCAACATTTCAACATTTCATTTCGACAACAGCGGTTGGCTGGACATGAAATACCTGCTGTCATTTATTTCTATGTGAAATCAAAGACCAGTATTAAAAAAAACCCTCTACCATGTGTTGCTACAACACAAGACGACGGGTGTTACTAACAGGGTTGTGACTGAGCAAATGGTAAATTCTGGAAGAAAGAACTAACATTGGTAATCTGGCAAAGAGCTTTCTCTGTCATGCCCTTTTTTCACTTACCGTTGAGCCAGGCAGGCAAGTATTCACTCTTCATGCTGTAGTGCTGTTGGCCCAGGTTCCTCAGAATGACTGGTTCTGTATCCAGGAAGTTGTTAAGTGTTGCTGAGTATAGCTCCTTATCTGCACCAACAAAATACAAGCTTTAGTTTAATACCATTTTTTTTCCAACTACAATTGTACAGGCAATGAGAGAAGGTCAGTGGTTCAGCAGGGAGACACAAAGAAGAACTGAGAATTGGTGCCTGTAGATTCAGTGAAGCTGTCCACACTGAAGTGAATGTAGCATGCAAAGTTAAATTGGACTTCTGGACTCTCAGTGCAATCGTACGGCTACAAAACAGATGGGAAATGCTGCAGGAGTGGTTTGTAGGAGATTTGATGGACATTTTATGCTTCTGTTAGAGCTGTAAAAACATGGGGCTGTTCGCTTCAGTGTAGACTGCTGAGATGGAAAAATCGGGGCTGACTGTATGTTTGGTGTTGATATGAATGTCAATGGATTTCAACTCAGGACAAATCTTTTTGTGAATCCTTTACTGATAATTTGCGTCGAAACACTCAAATAGATGTATTTTCTTATTTGGTAATGGTTGTCTGTCTTTGGAGTACTCACATACATATGAATACACACATACTTACCCACTATCAAGCCAGTGTCCCCCTTGGCAGGGTCATATGGGCATTTGCCCTTCCCATCTTCTAAGGCTCCAGTATTGAGGGCAAAATAGTCTGCATTCTGCAAGCACACACATACACAGACACACACAAAATGGGGAACACAGGTGGTTCGTGGTCAGTATGTATTATGACACAGCTGCAAGCTCTGTCTGTCTGTTACAAGGACCATAGCTTCACCCTTCGCCATGTTGTCCTATCTCATCAGTGTCACATATATGCACACACGCAAGCATTCTCACATTCTGCTAACACAGCGTGAGATACTTTTTTCCATTGCATTTATTTTTATTTTGTCACACAGTGGTCTGAGCCTCAGGTCAGATGGCAGACATCGCAAGTTGACACCTGTCAGTACTGGCTCGCCATGGCTCTCTATCTAGGGAAACACACACATGCTTCACACATATATTTACCACATAAGGTGCATTTGGGCTGGAAGGCGTAGGTGCTGCAGGTGTAGAGATGCGTATGATTGTAGCTCTGCAGGAAGCGGATATAGTTGAAGCACTCGGTCTGTGAATCAGAAAGGAGGAATTGTTAGAATGCTGTTGTCAAATCACCTCAGTGATGCTTTGTCCTCTGTTAAGGTGAAGCCCATTCCCATATGGTAACACATCCTCTGAGATTTGGATTTACTATAACTTTGAGTGTGACCTCTTTTAAATCCTCATCCATCTGAAATACCTCAGTAACCTTGAAACTAGATCATATCTACAGATAATTTCCTTTTATCAAAAATGCGTGCACGTAAAAGTTCTTTTAGTTGTGCAAACAGAAATATCAGCCATTTTATATTGTTTGGGTGCCCAAATGGCTAAACTTAAAGACAGTGAACACTAGCCGCCTCCAAGAAGTACATATTATTCTTATTTGTTTTGGGATTTACGATGTCAGTCAATTTAAACACTGTTATTCAAGTGTTCAGTGCTATTGAGGACATCACTTACCAGATGATGTAGTGATATAACCATATGATCTCAGTAATGTTTAGACTAAACTAAAAAGCGACAGATTGTTTCCATTCAAAGGATATGTAAGTCATTAGCTGTATAATATATGCACTGTTTTATGGGAAGTGCCCTTTAATGCCCACACTGTGATGAACAATAAAGCTCTTTGAATGGAATTGGAAACAGATGATCACACATGATGATGTGTACTAGAGGCATGAATAATTCAGTGCATCCAGTTGATCTTGCCATTGCAACAGCAAAACAATATCTGTATCTCACGGCTGTGATACAAGCAATATGATTTTTTTCAAAATTCATTTTTACAGCTCCTGCAATCACTGGGGATAATCAGGATGAGATGTGTCTGGCAGACGGGCCTCTTTCAGGCCCACAACTACAACATTACATAAAAGGACTAATCATTAAACATAATGATGGGCAGTGTGAACACCATACGGTTGCTCTTGCATGTAAATAATGATGTAAATACCTGTTATGATATGTATGTAAGCATTCAGAGATATTTTCAAAGAGTTATAGGACTAATGTGGATGTACAGCATGAATGTACTTTTGCTAGTATTTTTGACAAAATATTCTGCACAACCATCCTAATCACAGCTTTATGATCTGCACCAAAAACAGGAAAACAGTGAAGGTGTGAAGTTTGAATATGCATTAGCAACAGTTTAATGACCATTTGAAAGCACTGGAGTATTTTTAAAGCTCCAGTTATAATAATTTCTCAACATGTATTTTTTACTTCAGCTGGAAGTCAATTTTAGTTACAGTAGTGTTGCTGCTGCTGCATGCCAGTGAACCATTTCCCCTTCTGTTTAAAACCACATCAAAAGGCACTGTTGTGCAACGAGAGAAGTTTTAGCTCCATTTCAAAAAGCTCTGTGTGATTCTATAAAATATTTAAAGAGATTTCTTGCAAAATGTACATTACGCAGCCTAAGCAGTGAGAGGCTCTTGCTGAGACTCAAGTATGGAGCAGAAGCAAATTCACTCTCTGTGTATGAGTTAAGGCTGAATTATACTGATTTACTTCTCAGTTAAAATATTTTTTTTAAATTGGAAAGTTATGATGAGATTTGTTACATCTTTTTTTTAAAACCTTGATTGAGGACTGCTTCGGGGACTGTACACCATTAAAAGAGGTGAATGCATATATTAAAGGAATAGCTTCTTGCTAAGACCTAGATAAAAATACTGAGCAAAACTTGTGTCGATACAAAGAGATATTGTATTGAATGGTGTTTCTGTATTGTATTCTGTTTGGGATTACTTCACTCTTTATCACATATTCAATCCTTTTTAGAGCCAGACTTCTATGTACTTTTTGTTGTTCAAGACAAATCATTTTCCGACTCGAACCATCTTAAAAGTTGCTGATGCTAACCCTGTCTGGGAGATACACTTGACTGTGTGCTAATGTAATGACTGGAAGGTTTCCAGTTTGAAACCACCAGACTGACTTAATAAATGTAATTGAGTTAAGTAAAGTGAGTAATGTTGCTCTAATAAACTACTGTCTTATAAACTACTGCCATGGCATCCTTTATCTAGGCAGGTAACAGCAGCAACTCAGCTGAAATCCTCCTTACCTGGTTGTTCTTCCCCTTGGCGACACACTCTCTCTTCTTATCCTGTGGAGCCGGCCAGTCAATCTGGAGAAAAGAAAGCGACAGATGTAATATCTGCAGGAAAGATGATGTCTGACTTCGGCCTGTAAGTAATACATTCTGCAATTATATTATGTAACAGTATATGATTTTCATTTGTTGACATAGACTGGAAAAATAATCCACACGGTAAGTAGACGTGTAAATGATATCGCCTCATTTCTTTCTTATAGAGTGCACATACAGACACATCACGGCAAAAAATTTCACACTTTCCTTGCTGCCATTTTACTTAATTTGGCCAATAGACTCTGCACTCTTGACCACTAGCTGCTGTAACTATGGCAACAACCATGGGACTCATAAAGATAACACATTTTGCCTGTATATTTAGGAAAAATGTGAAAAATATTAATGTTGTTTTTTTTTTTTACAGATGCAGTATAACAGGCAAATAAGTTTCTATAACACTGGAGTACAAAGTTGTAATAGTTCAACCTGAAGTAAAGATACAGTTAAGTCAGCTGCCCAGGTGGTGCAGGGTGCAGGTTCAGCCCCTGGCAGTGGTTACTTCTGAGATGGTTCCATCAAACACACTGTTATTGGGAGGCAGGAAAGTGTGAGGTCCTAACTGCAGCAAAACTCCCCAATGATTACACTATTGTTTAAAGAATCAAAAACAAACTGGAAGAAAGTGTACCATAATGCACTTGTAGAGAGAACTACTCCAGCTGCAGGCTTTTGTCCTGCAAAAGGTACAATTCTGCTGAAACATGTACAGGAGAAGCAAATAGAAAGGAAAGGTGCACATTCTGTCCACACTGATAATTACTGTTGCTATTTAGTATTATCTGCAGTAGCTGCTTTTTTTAATGACTGTGTGACACATGGCTGAACTTTGCTCTGTTGACAGAGGTCCAAAATATGAACTGTGTTTACTGAGGGGTTTCCACACCATTACAAATAATTACACTGACCATTACAGGCTGAGAGCTGCTGTAATTTCAGAATTAAACTCTGATTTACTTGACTGGATTTAAACCAACAACAATTAAACAATGGATTACTGCCACATACCAGTAGTCATAAACTTGAATAAAACTTTGTTTTATATAGTATAATAATAGTGACTTTTAACAGCCTTGAATGTAAAAACTGATGAATAAATGAATAATCATGAAAATGAACTTTAGTGTGATCCAATATTTATACAAGTTCATTCAATATACAACCATAAAATGTTTCCAAATACATTTCCTTTTAGCGAAGTTAGGGCTCTGTTACAATGCCTATCTCATATATTAATATTTTACTGGCAAGTCACAAGAAAATTAGTCACCTTACCCCTCCCAACTACTGTCCACTGAATATATGTATTTCATTTTCAGAGAGTTCCTACGTTCACTGGAGAAATGATGGTTAAGATGCAATAACTGAATTAATCATTAGGATCAGTGGCTGAGAAATTTTACCTGTAGGATCTGTGGGTTTAACTGATGGATTTTGGTCAGAGAAAGACCAGATAAGGTATTTTATGAAAAGGCGGTAGTGAGTCAACAAGTAGAAGTACCTCTCACATCCTTCAAAGACAAATCTGCCAAAAATAAATCTCCTCTACCTCACATTAACACCTGGCACTAATAACAAACAACAGCCTGTAGGCAAATTTTCCAACTCTCTTGACATTAGTATCTTTATCTTAGAGTATTTGTGTGACAAATATATTGTAGGTAGTAAGTATGGTTAATAACAGTATCTTATGTACTCTGTGAAAAGGTCTCAACCTTTGAAAATGAAGTGGAAACATTTATTTTGGGAAGGAACTCAGAGCTATTACATGGCCACTTGGTTTCAGCATTTTGAAAGGCACGTGCTAAACACTGATGTTTTATCTCACACTGCGTCAATGCTTACAATGCAGCCTATGCTTATCTAATGACTCAAAGTGCTGGCTGAAAATGTAATTTGTAGAGCAATGATAGGTGTATATGTGAGCCAAATTTCATGTCATCTGTCAACTAGCAGTGTGGGACACATGATTTATGCAACATTTTGTACTGAATACTGTTGGAACACAGTGAAACACTGCACTAATGCTGCAGATTTTGTCAAAATTGTATCAGCCGTGCTGAGCTGCCACGTGTAATGACTGAACAAAATTAATAAATGAAATAATGGAACAATCCAGAATCATCATGGGAAAGAAGATAACTAAATTATGTAGAAGAAAGCACTTCTCTATTCGTCTCCAAAAAGTCTAAATCCTGAGAAAAACATCCCTAGAAAATATCTAGGGAAGAAAGACAGACATGAAAGTAATGAAGAACGACAGTGAGTAAGGCAGCAGCAAAGAAATAAAAAAGAAGTAGGGGAAGGAAGAAGGAGGAGGGGTGAGAGAGTGATGGGCAGATGGTGACAGAGGGGATGGACTATTCCCTTGTCCTCGTTCAGTCATTTTTCTGTGTTGGCTCCTTCCCTCTACATTGCACACTGGGGGCTGGCAACAGGTGGTCTTATCATTACTGTAAGTCTCATAACCCTCACTCAAACAGCCTGTGTCTGTGTATGTGCATGTGTGTGTGTGCGTGTATGTGTGTGCATCTAATAACTGCTCATTACGGCGGTAAATCAGATAACAATCCCCAAACCGCTGTAGGCTGCTCACTACACCTTCATTGGACTGTTGTAATTGTATTGATTGCAATATGGACCAATTACTGAGGGAACAAGGCAAAACCAGATTGAGTCTCTGAGGCTTCAGCATCTCTGTATGTACAAGTGTGTGTGTGTGTAGTCTATCAGGTCAAGTCAAGGGTATTTATATAGCACTTTTAACAAACAGTTTGCCCCAGAGTGCTTCACAGAAAAACAAGATCTGCAAATTAAAACAAGGACAATAAAAAACAAGATTGAATAAGTGCCTCATAAACTCTGAGAAACAGGGCCAAAGCCTGCACAAGTGTACTTGTGTGAGTGCCTGTGTACTCCCACACATTCACAGTGGATATGTTTGTGCTGATAGAAGTGAAATATTAGAGCCAATAGCTGCACATATTACAATCTTAATATTTTGGCAGCTTACTCAAACTATTACTGTTGGAGGCTTTTAGCACCACATAATATGGATAACCTCCAAATACAGTAATAACCTGTTGTGTCAGAAAATATCTGAAGTGATTCCAATGTATATAATGTAATGATATTGTAGGAATCCCTTTCCTAATTACAAATGATAAATATATCATAAGAAGTATATTTGTGGCATTTACCAGTCTTTGCTCATTGTCATGGTTTAACTCAGTTTAACAATTTCATATATGGAGCCTAAAACTGACAAAATCAGTACAGTATCAAAATATAACTGAATACATCAATATATAATATTCTTAGTTAAATACAATTAAGTATAAAATGAAATATAAAGCATCATACTTTAACTTTTGGTTGGCAAAAATAGCTAGAAGTAATTTTGGCTAGCTAGCTTAACTGGAAACAGTGGTGGCTAAACACTTTTTGTATTCCATTTTCATAAAAACATCATTATTCATTGATGTATTCTGCTCTTCTATAGCCTTTTACTATGTTTTTGTTTGGGGCTCCATAGTTCTCTATGGGCTGAAAAGAAAATACTTTGATTTGTGATTTTTGGTTTCACACACCCAAAAAAAAAATTGTGGGTCAAACCAAAAGCGATACTTCTGCTTTGGAAATGTTGATATATTGGAGGAACAGAACTCTTAGCTAACAGCAGCAATTAATATATTTTATTATATTTTTCACCCTTCAGGGAGGACACTTTAATACATTCTGAAATGGTATTAAATTTCTTGACAGTTTGTACATTATTAGCTTCTACAAGGCCTGAAGATTTAATTAAAGAAATATAGGCCAGACCAATAAAAGACCCAACAACTAGCATGACTTCAACTGACTTTATTATGGTACTATTAGATTCTTTGATTATCTGCCAGAATTTCTTTGTGTGTATGTGTTCTCAAATGTCCTTGAGTCCCACAAAAAAGGAAAAAAAAAAAAAAAAAAAAAAGGTCTGTAAGTTAATAGGCAACCAAGTGTGGCAGAGGCAGAGATTATGCTTTCTGTTTCCTCTCCTGCTTATCCAAGCTGAACCTTTGTAATATTTAAAGCTTTTATATAATAATTATATCACAATTTATATCATAATTAAATTTGGTGTGTTTAAATTAAGTATTTGAAATAAGTGTTTATCTCTGGAATGCTCAGTAACCAGGCTGTGTGGAGGAGATGATGCTTTTTGTCCCTGAACTGTCCATCATGAAGCTTTGTGATATTAAATCTTATGTGTTATCATTTAATTTCTTGCACCTCTACAAAAGCCTTTCAGAATGTGTGGGTGTTTGCAGCAACAGTCAGGCAGTGCTGTGGATATAATTGTTTTTCTTGAAATCCTTCCTTGTCCATAATGAACTTTTGTAAATTTTAATCCCCCTCACTGGTGGAATAAAGTAAAGCACAATAAAGTGTGTGTGTGTGTGTGTGTGTGTGTGTGTGTGTGCATGTGTGGGTGTGTTACCTGTGGCCGTAGCTGCCTACTAATGTCGTTGGGGTCCAGGGCAAACAATGCCTCCCGTGCTCCGACATACAAGACCCTCTCATGGTCGGACAGAGTCAGCATGCTGTAGTTGGACACTCCTTGAACGCTGAACCTCGCCATGCTGTCCAACACATCTGGTAAAGACACACACAGACATACCATTACTTTACTGACAACACATAGCTGCAAAGTATCTCATATTTCCTTTCAGCTGATCCACTGACAGACGACAGAATAAAACCTGAGAAGAACATTTTGCACTTAAGTTGTTGAAATGTCTCGGCTTATTCACACCACCCGAGTCTCGCCCACCACCTATAGCTAAATGTCAATTCATCCTGCTTGTACATGTTACATCTCTTTTCTCCATTTTGTGTTATATTACAGAACTATCAGATGCTACCCCAGAGAGTCACAACCTTTGAGAGTTCTTCAACATTTGAACCCTGTGGTCAGCTAAGCTGCTCATGATCTTCAACCATATCAGTTTGCATGACTACAGGACAAAGTTAGCAGCTAGCTGGTCAATATAGCATTTAGCATGTATAGAGACAGTTATTTCCTTCAGGAGTTAATGGAGAAAAAAAATGGATCTACAAGGAGGGGGTGAACATGGGACTTACAATTGCCAGTGTCTCTTTCTCAGTGTCTGTGTGTAACTAGGCATGCGTTTGCTAACACATTTGCCAGATCAGCTTTATAAAAGGGATAATTTACTAATGTCGTGTTTACAGCTTGTTGCACTGCCCAAGAGTGGCCAAAAAATCAATCAAGCAGGTTTAAACATGAACATTTTTGCTAGTGAAATGGTTATTAGCTTGTAGTATTTTCCAATTCATCAGATAGTGGAACAAGTGCCCACTCATTCCATGTGCTTGACTACAAGAGTAAAGTATCCCAGTATATTTGCAATAATTATAATTAATACACTCTGAGAAGAAGTCCTTGATGTAAAGATAAAAACTTCAACTAAACAAAGACAGTGAAAGTAACAAAATAAATGTAAAGTAGTTTTTCTAAAAACTTGCACGGTGATAACTCATCAGGTTGTAATAAGTTTGCTGAAACTACCCACAGTATCTCCAAGATCTGTTGTAAATTACTCCCGCAGGATGGAACGCTACACTAAAAGCTTCCCAAGCTCTGTATTTACTTTAAGAACCTGGAGCAGAAGCCAGTCTTCAGGGCAAGTCTGATAAGTTCCAGATCTGCATGTCAGAAGTGAGATAAGGTGGTCCTCTATTTAGAAAAAGCTGTGCAAATAAACAAGAAGCAATGATCCTCTCTGGGACCAACCCTTGTTTTGATGAGGAGTGCAGTGGCGTGTACCATTACAGCCACCAGCATAGTTTGGCATCATTTAGAACTTTTAACAGTAGTATATTGATAAATACATACAATATCACCATATTCCTGGAACAATAAAAAGCCTGTAGGCTGCAGAAGTACTCTCTTTTTATTTGTGAAAGAAATAAATCGTCAAAAGCTTCAATCAGTTGGAGCTTTAATGTGAGTTTTTAAAGTGAGTTTGTTATTGAGCCAGATGCCAAGATGTTTGTAATCATACACTTGTTCAATAAAAATTCCATTAAGACTGGTAATTTTCAAGTAGAGAAAATCAGCTAATCTTGTTTTGGAAAACAACCTCAATTGTGTTCTGCCTCAATTTAACACAGCTTTCAGACTAAAGATGGTTAAAAGACTTATAAACTCAGCATTGCAGCATTAAGAAAAGACTCCTTCTATGGAAAAGAGGCAGCTTAATCCAGGCTATACAGAGCACCTATACACAACAATGCAGGGATTTAGAGTTGGAGCTGGTGGCATTATTGCAAATGGAAAATGTGATCCAAGTGACAACGTGGGCAGAATGCAGAGCATAAGAGTGCTTATAAATGCACACTAATAATGGGTGTAAATCTACGGGTGTGATTAGATTGTTCATTATCTGGGGTGCACATCCAGATGCAGATCACATTTTAATACAAGGCCAAAATGAGGCCTTTTACTCTGATTAGGCTATCACTCAGAGTGTTAACAGAATATTAGTCTCCTTGTAAACCCAGTTATTGATCTTTTGATATCAAATAATATCAAAAGCAGTTTGCAGTCCAACACAAACAATCTCAAAAAAATGATGCGAAAATCACAGAATGTTCTCTCCACGGTCCCATCTGCAGGGTTTGTTGGAAGAGCAGACTTTTTTTCATCAAAATTTTAAAAAGATGCACCCGCTGTTTTGCTGTTCACTCTTTCTCTCTCTCTCACCAATGCACACACCCAAATACACACTGAAATCCCCTGACTAGCATACAGACAAACTACTGGTGCAGAGCAGGAGAGAAAGCAAGACAAAGACAGGGGGGGAAGAGAGAAGGGATGGTGTTTAGTTTTCATTATCCACACTCTTGTTGCTTGTAGTGTCACCTTGTTTCCCCTCTCCTCTGTTTTGCTCTCTCTCACTTTATCTGGGCTGATAGAATGTGTACAAAACGCAAGCCGACGACAGCCCGCGCTGCAGGTAATGTGATTTCATAAACTGAATAAGAATATTTCTTTTTTGTCTTCTACAGCATGAACATTTTCACTTCTACTCCACCATTTTTCCTGACTGAAAATAGCAGCTGAAATCCAGGGAGGGAACGGCAGGAACTGGTCTGATTTATGGTGTGACTAAATGTTCATGTGACGCTGTGGCCCTAGTTGGGACTAAATAGACTTATACACATGGAGAAAACTGTACAAGATGAAAGAACTGCGTGTGAGAGACAAAAGAGAGGAAGTGAGGCTTGTTACTGAAGGCCTGATGGTATAACTGTTTAACTATTAAGATGCCCTTGATGCCACTGAACTACAAAGTCATTCAATGTAAAGCCACATCTCTTTTTTGCTTTAAATCCATGTATCCTTTAAATCCATTTTTTTCCCTTTAATCCATTGATCCCTTTCAATACCTGCTGCATAGGAAGTGATATTTTTCATTTTTACACAAAACCAATGCTTTCATCCATCCATCCATCCATTTATTACCTATACCACTTATCTTTTGAGGGTCACAGGTTGCCAATCCCAGCTGACACTGGACAGATTGCCAGTCTACTGCAGGGCTGACATATTGAGACAAACAACCATTCACACTCACCCTCACGCCTACAGGCAATTCAGAGTCACCAATTAACCTAACCTGCATGTCTTTGGACTGTGGGAGGAAGCTGGAGAACCTGGAGGCTTGAACCTGGAACCTTCTTGCTGTGAGGTGACAGCACTAACCACTACACCACTGTGACGCCCACACTGCTTACAGCTGAGTGCAATCATATCAAATATATTGACCATTTTACACCAAAGGTGGTACCAAAATTAAGAAAAACAATCTCAACTTCTGAGCAAACAGGAATCACAGCTACCAAAAGTGCTCCAAATAAGGATACGTTTGAACATCGACAGCTCCACGACAACTTTACTACTACGTGTGATATGGTCGAAAGCTCCAGAACAAGCTATTAAGGGGACCTTGAGTGGAAACTGCTTTATCAACTGCTGTTTCCAAGCTAAAGAATGAACTGTCTATCTCCAGATCTGCCCAGTGAGACAATTTCAAAATTATTTTTTAAATCTCACATTTAACATTTAGCAAGCTGTTCCTAACTGTGCAATTTGTCAAAAACCAAAAGGACTTGACTGACCTGACTCAAGAAAAACTGATATTATACACAGATTTTTACTAACTTGAAATGAAACTGCGACACCATACAGTGGTCGCACAACCTCAAAACCATTTCATGGGATGTTTGTTTTTTGTTGCTTTGGTTACAAGGTGATCTCTTTTTACACCTGCTGCACAGGAGGCCATTTTATTCTAACACTGATGTAGTGACAGTTTTAGACCAGGGGTGGCACCAACATCAAGAAAAACAAGAATCTTGGACATTATAATTTCAGTTTCTGACTATACATGTTGTCACATATGACACACTTTGATAACCACTGCACACATGTCATCTGACACCAAAATATTTATTTATTTTTACCCTGAAAGACACTACAGATCATTCCTTAGAGATCAACCCAGTCAATGGCCCCAGAGTAATTTGAGTTTTAGACCCCCAACTCAGAACTTTTTTAAATGGAGGTAAAAACTGATATTATGTAAAAATATTTACCAAATTTAAATCTAACAAGTTTCAGTGGTTGAGTCCACAATTTTCTGTGTGTAGCAAACCTCTGAAACAATATTTCACCACCTTGGGGCAATAAAACCCTCCACTGAAACCCTGATGCTAACTGACTTCCATCTGTGAGAAGGTGTGTTTAACTGTGAACATGCAGCATACATTACAGAAAATCTGGATAAATTAAGGTTAAAAAACTGGAGAAGCGACAAAGAGATGCAGAAGGATGGAAGGAGAGAGATAGAAGAGAGGAGGGAATTAGCAACCAAAGGAAGGAAGGGGGATAAGTACTGAAGTCAGCTTATTATCTGAAGAGCAGCGGTGTATAAACATTGGAGGGTATGTACGGATGAGCAGGCTAGATGAGAGTGAGTGAAGAGAGAGAGAGAGAGAGAGAGAGAGGGAGAGGCAGCATCCTCAGGGGAGAACTGAGCACATCTGCTGTGTTCCACACAGCCAGGCAAAAAAACGGCAGAGCTGACACACTTTTACTGAGGTACTCATACACACACACACACACAGGCAGGCAAGCATGCATGCACGCACACACACAAAGACAAACTTGTGTCGAGATATGTACCTACATACGCACAAATCAGTGCACGTCTGTACACACACACACACACTCCAATGTAGAGTCCTGAATAGTTCTCCAGGGTACCTGCTCGGTGACTTGAATGTCTCTCCACCAACAGAGGGAACGTTTTGCTCCGAGTGGCTTGTTTGAAGTGATCAGCAGCTCTGTCATTAAGAGGCGATACGGGAAGATGCATTTACCATCTGCCACCACACTGTGGCAGCCCTGAGGCTACCTGTTGTGTGTGTTGTGTGTGCGTTTGTGTGGGTGTGAGGTTGTAACCTGCTTGAGTGTGTGTTTCCCTGTAACAGGACCAAGACTGTCCACACCTGAGGTTCATCAGTATTTGTGTGTATGTTTTTTGAAAGACACAGTGTCAGTTTACATTTATGTAAACAACATCTGTAACATCTGTCTTTTGCATTTGTTTTTACAGCTGTATGGAATTGAATTTAGGGAAAAATAAACTACCAAATAAAACGTCCCCTTCATGAAGTCGAAAACATGTTGTACAACTAACCTTTTTCTGAATATGCCTATGGTAATGCAGCACACAGACCTCTGTCACTGTACTGAATGCTGAAAAGAATCACTGGATGTTTGTACAGACATTTGAAAACTATTGAAATCTTTCCATCAGTTTAAGGACATAGTGTGTGTGTGTGTGTGTGTGTGTGTGTGTGTGTGTGTGTGTGTGTGTGTGTGTAAGTGTGGTTTGGGATAAATTACAAGGCCTTTGATGCATGGAGACAACAGCTTGGGATCAGAAGAAGAGGAAGAACATAAATATAAGAGTGTGAATAAGAAATAGAGAGCAGAGACAAAGGGAGATGTAATGACTTCAACAGATGATGAGAAAAATATAAACAAAAGGGCAAAAATAAAAAGGCAGAAGAGAAAGGGAGAACACAAGACCCAGAGGGCCTGACCGAGGTCAGTCCCACTGGTAACAGAGATGATCAGAGGCTGCACTACAAGACCTCTTCACTGGCTCTCTGTGTGTGTGTGTGTGTGTGTGTGTGTATGTGTGTTTGTCTTCAGATGGGTGTGAGGCTGTGATAAAGGCAGGTAACAGAATGAGACAAAGAGAGTGTGACAGGCATTTGTGTGGGTGGATAATACATCACTGATAATAATACAACGATTTAAATAAAGAGATGTTTACCACCCTTGCAGGTCTGATTTTGAAGTAAATACATTTAATGCATCATGTTAGTAGGAAATATGAAGATAAATGGCCTTTTAAAGAGCAACATAAGCACTTTTGCACATTTTAGCCTCTTAACTACAGTTATGTATTTTATATATATATATATATATTACATCAGTGGGTGCCAGCCTGGGGGTTGGCACCCCTGAGGGATACCAAGATATATCTAAAAGGGTCAGCAGATGATTAAAGGGGCTAAGACATAAATAAATCTGTTTTGTTTTTTCTTTCTTGACATTTCACAGATTTTTTTTCTTTAAATGAGACATTGCTTCATTTTAAATGGTCTCAAGTGAAAAGGGAAAGACTGCCTTACATTTAAGCTAAGCATTTTACAGTTACTTAAAATTCAAATTTACAATTACAATTCAAATCTAAATTCTAATTTAAGAATCACATAAAAGTGTGTATTAAGCAGAAAAAGGGCCATGTAAGCCATATGTTATTATGTATTAAATTACTGAATGAATTATTATTGATGTAATGCTGATGTAATGTGTAAGCAGCTGATGTAGCTAGTTGAGGCGAAGCTAATATTCACTCCTTTATACACTGTGGGCAGTTCATTCTATAGCAATGCCTTCTATTTTCTAAACTCATTGTTTGGTATGTTAAAGTATTAATCTTCAGAGTATATAGTGACTAAAGTTATTGAATAAATGTGGTGGGGGTAAAAAGTACCAAAATTCTTTCTGAAATGCTGGTGTTTAAGTATAAAGCAGCATAAAATGGAAATACTCGAGTAAAGTACAAGTTCAAAAACTATGCTGAAGGACAATACTTGATGTTGAAATGTACTTTGTTACTTTTCACCACGTTAAAAGCATGTAATCATTGTACGGTAACGCTTTTGTGAACAGTACCGTTCAGAACATCTAGGCTGTTTTGGTCCATATCAGGAAGCTACAACAACATTTGATGTTTGGCAGACTAAATGTTCAGAGTACTGAAAGTCACAGTGTCCTGAAATGCACTACAAGGTGTTCATACAGTTCCTGCATACAGCTGCAGTGCCACGCAACAATAATGAAACATCAATGTAATGCAGTGTAGAAAGAAAACCTCATCTTTATGGGAAGCATAATGTTAATTTGTTCATTTCTTGCTATCAGAGGTCGCACTTCAGCAGCCAACTCTAATGTATTGAATGTTATAGCTTTTTAGAATGCAGCAATGGGGACAAAATAAAGTTCACATTGATGGATTAGCTATCTCAAGCGAGTTTCAAGGCTGTGAGAGTTGAGTAACTGAAATCAAAGGTTGGCTGAAAGGAAATCAAGCTGTGATGTGATTCTTTGGAAAACTGTCACAAGTAATGAGGACTATGTACAAACATGGTCAATGGGCCAAACCAAAACCAGAATGGCAGTTTACTGTGAGGAAAACATTGTTTTTTCTAATTCTTGTAGCTGTTTATTTTGTTATGACAACTGGTCAAAAACAGTATGTACTGAGTATGCATTCTTCATTCTTCAACATGTGTGTCTGTAATCCTAGATGTGCATGCATGCATGTGCACACTTCATTGCAGGGTATCTCAGGGTCATGTCACAGCCCAGCCCAAACCAAACTGAGCCAAGCCAAGCTGGACCAAACAGAACTCCCATGCAACGTGGAGAGGAGAAGGAGGAGGTGGAGGGGAGGGGGTGGGGAGCGCCTGTTGCTTCATGGCTGGCTGAAAAGGTCTCGAACCAGGCCCTTGCCTCTGTGATCTGCCTCCATCAGCCTTCCAGCGGAGCTCCAGCCTTCCCCCTCCCTGCCTGCTATAAATACACCCAGCCTCTGCTTATAGCTTCTAACCACCGAGCCACTCACACACCAAACTATGATTAAAGGCCTATTTTAGGGAGAGCTTTGAAGCAGCGACAAACACCGAATGAGAGGCAGAGACAGACAGACAGAGGAGGGAGAGACGTTGTGCAGCGCCCACACAAACATGCAGACATACCCGAGCGTGCGCGCACAGCTCCGTCAGACCTTCATCTGAGCAGGTACCCTCTTTGAAGGAAAAACAACAACACTGTGCGCACAAAGACACACACAATCCCACGTGGATGCACGAGCTTCATCTGCTGAACAGACGACAAGTTCACAGCAGAGTCAGGTGTGAGACAGAATGAGAGCATGGAGATAGAGAGACAAGAAAGAGAAAGATATATGTGACTTTACAGGCTGGATCTGCAGAAATACCTTTTGTCAACTGTGTGTTGAATTTAGGTTAATATAGATTAAATGCTATTGTAAATTAAGAATGAATGGCGTTCATAGAATTATTCAGACTGCAGTTGAAGGAATTCATGTACTTAACTCACTCATGACTGAGTCAATATGCTATAAAGAATAAAAGTGCGTACATTGGTGAATGTATAATTAAAGAACATGTTTAAGCTGAATAATGACTCATCTCTCCATGGCTCAAATGTGTAAGCCCTTGTTTGTTGGTCATGTAGCACTTGGATCTCCTATATAGCTTCATCATTATTGTGTCTGATAAACAGTCATGGAAATAAAAAGTGACTGAATTCAACAGACTTGGAAGAGAGCAAGATGAAGGAATTGGAGAGTGGGAGGAGAGGAAGTGGTAAAAGTGGATTAACACAAGTGAACAAGTGAGCCCACTGGAGGGTGGTGTATGGGGGGAGATGAAAGCGGGAGGGGAGAGGGGGGATGAAAACAGCTTCGCTTGGTGGGGGGTCGCCATTGCAATCCTCAACAAGCAGAACAAATCAAGAGCTGGTTGATGCCACATGTGAGGCTTTTCCATTCCAAGCGTCATGGTTCGGCGTGTATGACTGGTACAGTGGTGGGCGCCAGCTGGGGAGAGTTAGGCCTTTTTGCACAATGTTGTGGTGGTGATGACACACAAAGAGAGATAGAGAGGAGCCTGTGGGGCTCAGTGGTGCAGAATGGCACTGTATAGTTTTGGAATTTGTCTAGCTGAAAAATTGTAAATGCCAGAAATTACAAGTATTTGGTAATTCACAAAAGGGGTAATTCTTGTTGAAGTGAAAATCCATTAAGACCATAAAACACTGTCCTCAAACCCAGCATGATAATGATAAAACATCCTCATATTATTGTCAAAAAGTCATAAAAGAGACAATTTAGGTTCCACAAAAGCCAGTGCGGTATGGCTGTCATAACTGATTAATCTGTCAATCATTTATTGGTTACCTCAGTGCTCAAAAGTTTTTGTCCAAAGCAATTCTCATTTACAATGGGACCAATCTGCGGTTTATAGTCTGGCTTAAGGACTCATTAAAATGTAGACAGGAATAGTTGGGGATTGAACCACCAACCCTAGAGTACTAGAGTACAACACCTTTCTGTCCAACTAGTTCCAAATACTGATGTGTAGTACTCCAACTAATTATTCTTGTACACAGTTTGTATCCCCATGCGCTGCATGTGCATGATGAGCAGGTTGCCAGCACAGGTAAAGAAAATGTAAAAATGACACAAAATGTCAGTGTGAGGCACTTTCTCACCCACTGGAAATGTTCTGTTTGGTTGAGGTGGAACAGGTAGAGTGTTCAGGAGAGAACGTCCACCTGCTTGTTATGAATTCTCTGGACAGTTAGTTACCTAGTCTATTTACACATGGAGTCAGTTGGACATTACACTGATTTTATGCTAGGGAGCTAGCAGGATAAAGTCTGACTGCTTCGGACATTTGCACTCATACATACAGCTCAGCTGGACAGTGTCTAGGTCTGCTGTGCATGTGTGAAAGCAGCTTATTTCACATTGTTGTTGTTGCTTTCATGTGTCATGTCTTACATTTCACATGGAGAATCTGAAAATTACTTATGCCCATATGTCACATTTTTGTTTTAAGAATAAGGATGATGGATTGCTGTGATTTTTAATACAGCGTCACTGGTGGCAAATCAGTGCATCAATTCAACCATGGCACTCCTGCCACAAGAATGTGCTCTGGATAAGTGCAGCCTTCGAGTAGCATTTTCATTTTAATCCACATGCCCACTTGCCCACACATCAGCTCTCACAAAGTCAGTATGACAACACAGAGCACTCCAGGTCCCGACATCTGGTCCTGGCTGTTAATCTTCACTGACCAATCAGCGCAGGGTCAGGGGATGAGTGACACTCAATGCAGATAAAAAAGCTGTGATGAATCTCCTTCCTCCATCCCTCCTTCCTTCTCCCCCATCTATCCTCCCAGTCACGCACAGCCTCTCTCTGCCTCCTCCTCTGCCGCGCTCTCAACCATTCATTACTGTAATTGGAGGGTTTGGGGAGATACGGCAGAGAGACAGAAAGAAGGGAAAAGAAGAGAGGTTGAGAGAGAGAGGGAGAGAGACAGAGAGAGAGAGAGAGAGAGAGAGAGAGGGGTAGGGAGGGAGGGAGAGAGAGGTTTCTGAAGGTCAGAGGCCCAGCCCTTTTCCACTCTCCTTCTGCTCTGTTTTTTTTTATCCCACCATCTCTCATTCTATCTTTCTTTTTCTAAATCAAGAGACATAAATTTGCTTTGGCTTTTCTTTAAAGATACAGGGCTCATTTTCTGCATAAAAGCTGGCTAGATTTTCAAACAAACTATCAAGTTTCTAAAGGGCTCTATTTCTTCTACTCCCTTCACCTCCTTCTCTCTTTTCTTCCTCTTTTTCTTTCTTTCTTTGTTTGACCACAGCTCCTGCGTTTTGTCATAGTTTTGGCTTACTGGCCTCTGTGTGTCTGTGTGTGTTTGAACTCAACAGGAGAAACCAAAAAAGAGAAAGGGAAGTGAGGGTGTTTGAGTATGAGTAAAAAAATGGAGTGGGGGAAGGCAGAGGTGTTATTAGCTGAAGCACTTTCTGTGGTCAGTGGAAATTTGCCAGGTTAAGGACGTGAAAATAGCTTAAAACAGCATAGTGGATGCTGCAATCAGCTGTGGCTAATTCGGTAAGAAATAGGAGGAAGGACAGAGTAGGTCGGTAGGTGTACAGAGTAGGTGACAGAAAATGAAAGAAGCAGAGGTGAGAGGCAGAGAGAAATGAGAGAAAGGATATAAAATCTGCTCCTCTTATTATGTAACTCTTAGAAAAGTTGATTCAAGTAATAGAAGGAATCCTTGCTTAGTTCAGTAAACTACAGCCTTGCTTAATCTGGTATGACACGTCGTTGCGGTAGCTAAAGTCAGCAAACTTTGGTTGGTTATGAAATTGGTTATTGTTAGGCAAAAGTTGCATAGGCTAGCTGTGACTTTACTTGGACTTAACCTTTTTTTATTTCAACTGATTTGATATCGTCCCCAACCCCAAAGATTTAAAATTATGTTACAAAAACTCCTGAAACTCCCGACAACTTTGAATCACTTCTACAGCAGATGATCGAAGGAGTATTTGGCGGTGCACACCAACAGACAGACAAAAGATGTTAAATCGGATTATCATATTTAAATATACAAAGACTCTGCTGTTGTCAACATGCATGAATGCTTTTAAAAATCAATCATCAATCACCAGTGTCTGACATTAGCTATTTGTGACTAAGGTGGCTAGCAGTCAAATTAACTTAATGTTGCTAATTTCCAGTTCTAGATTCCATAATGACTTGAAAAACTATGACTCTACTCACATGTATTTCCAGTGGCCAAAGCCAGATATATCTTATTCCTCAGTGGGTGACATGTTCCTTCATTACCATTAACATGGCTAAAACACTGCCCTGGTGCATTAATTCCTAAGTCCCCAGCAACTGCTCTATTTATTCCTATTGTAGTAAGGTTTGCTAAAAACTACAGTGCCCAGCTGATTTAGGAAATTACTGAAACTATGAACTATGTGCTGAGGTAGATATATCACAAAGTAGTGAAAGATAGACTAACATATTGTTAATTTTGGTCTTTTCGCAGAATTAGTTGACAGTAAGAAAAATACAGAATAACATCAGCCCCATCCTTTCACATTAAGTAAAAATGTATGGATGAGAAGACCTTTGGCAAAAAATGATGAATGAGAAACTTGTACAATATGACCATTAATATGAAATATAATCCACATAAAAGTGAAACAAAATCACGATACATGCACCATGTCAGTGATTAGAGTGAGAGAAAATGAGAGAAAAATGAAAAGTATGTAAATTTACAACACTCATTAGCAGCTCTATGAGAGCCATACATAATGTGTGTACGTAAAATGTCTCATTAGGAGCCAACAGTGTTTTTTTTTTTTGCCTTCCATAAATGTGACGAGCGGCTGGTGAGGAATAACAACGGCCAAAAATTTGAAATGTCAACACATGACTTTTAAAAAGGAAGAGAAGAAGTAGACAGATTGTGAGAGAAAGAGAGACGCACAAAGAGAGAGAGGATGTTTGTGTTTTTTCCTCATGTAATTGTTGGGCGGGGGTGGTGGTGGTGGGTGGGAAGGTGGGGGTAAATATTATCTTTTTAGCCATCTCTGCCCTACCATAACCCCCCCCCCCCCACACACACACACACACATATACACGCCCCTCCTACACTGCCCCAGACCTCCAAATCCCTCAGACTGCCAGCCTAAGCAGTACACACACTCACACACACATATAAACAAAGGGGGATTAGATAGACAGACTCACAGCTACGCACACACACTCTCTCTCTACACACAGGTATAAACACGCACGCCCTCTGTGCCCCTGCATTTTCTCTCACTTACTTTTTATTGCCTTGTCTTCTTGTCTCTGTCTTGAAAACTCACACTGCATGCAAACAGCAGCTCGTACACATACACACGCACACACATGTTAATATGGATGCTGTTTCTGTGTGCCTGTGCTGGGAGATATTTCCATGCAAAATGAAACACAGGGTTAATGGCCAGTGGAGTGTGTGTGTGTGTGTGTGTGTACGAGCTGCTGTTTGCATGCAGTGTGAGTTTTCAAGACAGAGACAAGAAGACAAGGCAATAAAAAGTAAGTGAGAGAAAATGCAGGGGCACAGAGGGCGTGCGTGTTTATACCTGTGTGTAGAGAGAGAGTGTGTGTGCGTAGCTGTGAGTCTGTCTATCTAATCCCCCTTTGTTTATATGTGTGTGTGAGTGTGTGTACTGCTTAGGCTGGCAGTCTGAGGGATTTGGAGGTCTGGGGCAGTGTAGGAGGGGCGTGTATATGTGTGTGTGTGTGTGTGGGGGGGGGGGGGTTATGGTAGGGCAGAGATGGCTAAAAAGATAATATTTACCCCCACCTTCCCACCCACCACCACCACCCCCGCCCAACAATTACATGAGGAAAAAACACAAACATCCTCTCTCTCTTTGTGCGTCTCTCTTTCTCTCACAATCTGTCTACTTCTTCTCTTCCTTTTTAAAAGTCATGTGTTGACATTTCAAATTTTTGGCCGTTGTTATTCCTCACCAGCCGCTCGTCACATTTATGGAAGGCAAAAAAAAAAAACACTGTTGGCTCCTAATGAGACATTTTACGTACACACATTATGTATGGCTCTCATAGAGCTGCTAATGAGTGTTGTAAATTTACATACTTTTCATTTTTCTCTCATTTTCTCTCACTCTAATCACTGACATGGTGCATGTATCGTGATTTTGTTTCACTTTTATGTGGATTATATTTCATATTAATGGTCATATTGTACAAGTTTCTCATTCATCATTTTTTGCCAAAGGTCTTCTCATCCATACATTTTTACTTAATGTGAAAGGATGGGGCTGATGTTATTCTGTATTTTTCTTACTGTCAACTAATTCTGCGAAAAGACCAAAATTAACAATATGTTAGTCTATCTTTCACTACTTTGTGATATATCTACCTCAGCACATAGTTCATAGTTTCAGTAATTTCCTAAATCAGCTGGGCACTGTAGTTTTTAGCAAACCTTACTACAATAGGAATAAATAGAGCAGTTGCTGGGGACTTAGGAATTAATGCACCAGGGCAGTGTTTTAGCCATGTTAATGGTAATGAAGGAACATGTCACCCACTGAGGAATAAGATATATCTGGCTTTGGCCACTGGAAATACATGTGAGTAGAGTCATAGTTTTTCAAGTCATTATGGAATCTAGAACTGGAAATTAGCAACATTAAGTTAATTTGACTGCTAGCCACCTTAGTCACAAATAGCTAATGTCAGACACTGGTGATTGATGATTGATTTTTAAAAGCATTCATGCATGTTGACAACAGCAGAGTCTTTGTATATTTAAATATGATAATCCGATTTAACATCTTTTGTCTGTCTGTTGGTGTGCACCGCCAAATACTCCTTCGATCATCTGCTGTAGAAGTGATTCAAAGTTGTCGGGAGTTTCAGGAGTTTTTGTAACATAATTTTAAATCTTTGGGGTTGGGGACGATATCAAATCAGTTGAAATAAAAAAAGGTTAAGTCCAAGTAAAGTCACAGCTAGCCTATGCAACTTTTGCCTAACAATAACCAATTTCATAACCAACCAAAGTTTGCTGACTTTAGCTACCGCAACGACGTGTCATACCAGATTAAGCAAGGCTGTAGTTTACTGAACTAAGCAAGGATTCCTTCTATTACTTGAATCAACTTTTCTAAGAGTTACATAATAAGAGGAGCAGATTTTATATCCTTTCTCTCATTTCTCTCTGCCTCTCACCTCTGCTTCTTTCATTTTCTGTCACCTACTCTGTACACCTACCGACCTACTCTGTCCTTCCTCCTATTTCTTACCGAATTAGCCACAGCTGATTGCAGCATCCACTATGCTGTTTTAAGCTATTTTCACGTCCTTAACCTGGCAAATTTCCACTGACCACAGAAAGTGCTTCAGCTAATAACACCTCTGCCTTCCCCCACTCCATTTTTTTACTCATACTCAAACACCCTCACTCCCTTTCTCTTTTTTGGTTTCTCCTGTTGAGTTCAAACA
>BRZM01001898.1:0-28702 GCA_033238685.1 Lates japonicus
GCAGACTGTGTTTATCCTTGTCTCGTAGGGGAAGAGATGCAGTGTAATTCCCTGATGTGTGTTTACTCAGCCCTAGTGGGCTGGCCTTTGATTACAGCACTGACCACATAATATGAGTAACTGTTCACTACTGCTCCAAATGACAAGCACATGTAGACAACATACTGGAAACAATGAGAGGACCTGGAGAGCGATGGCGGGCTAAAAGAGACGAAACAAAAATGAAATCTCACAGGGATGAACGTGAAAAAAACAGAGACAAAAACTCAAATCCAGACCTTTACTGTCAACTCACGTCTGAATTCATCCCTTCAAACCCCTCCATCACAGCAACGGTGAATTTCAATGTGGCATTTTTCACATCAGACAGCAATTTTCCCATGAGCTCAGATGTAATTATAAGCTGTGCAGGGCTCAATTAAAGGTTGAAGACGTCAGAGTGAGTGAGCAGACCTCCACTGCTGTGTGTCAGAGAGCCAGCAGAGGTTGAGGCAGAGGAGTGAAATGAGGCCTGCATGATTTACGTTATGTCCTCTCCTTACACCAGACGCCCACATCTCCCTCCATGGAGCATAAGTGTGTGTGTGTGTGTGTTAGTTTGTCTGTCTGTTCTAGGTCTTTCTCCCAGGTCTTTTAGTTATGAGACTGCAGGAAAGCTCCACCCCGTCGCCCCCTGCTAGTTTTATCACTGCTTCAGGTACAAGGGCCAGTTAGTGGGTAAGCTCAGGTTACCCGACCCACCGACCCTGCGGCGCTACAGGGAATCTTGTCCGCACTTATAAAAACAAGCAACATCAGCTCATTTTACATCAAACACATCAAGCTACAGATCTGCTTGGGCTTTACTTTGCTATGATTTATCCTCCCAAGTAGTATTAGTCATGGGATCTTGGTGTAGTGTCTTCCTGTCAACAGCTTCATCAGCGTCTCTGGCGCAAGACAGTTGAGGTGAGGGCTGAGAACTTGGTCTTGAAACTATTCACCCATGGCATTCACATGCCAGACATAAAAACAGCAATTTCAGCAAATTTGGCTTTTGTTCTTGACTGGCACGTCTGGTGTGAGCTCCAGTAGGTAGGTACTAACAAGGTAACAACTGCAGCAAATTACCATATTTTTCTTTCTTTCAACATTTTTGAGAAGCTTGTTAGCTTCATGGGTGGCAGCTCCGAGTGGCATGTGGAACTAATATCCCTTCAACATACTCGCCCCTCGCCCCCGACAAAATAAGTATGTCTGCCAGACTACAGTATCCAGACTGAAGCTGCTCCATGTGTGTTGTTAGCTGCCAGGATGCTATAAAGCTTTACTGGGATGCTCTGTAAAACAGCACACCTTGTATTGGAATTTTGTGTCTGGGAAACACGAACTCAGAGTATAAGAGTATCCAAGGAGCCAGAAATGGTAAGTTGTAGCCGGTAAACACCAGTCTTGAAGACAAACAAATACATAACATATCATACTGTATCCCTCGCCCTCTGTGAACGCTGCCTGCTGTCCAGCTCATCTCCTGCTACTTGAATCTAATGTATCAAACATCACTAAGCTACTATTAGTCTGAGCAGTTTTCCTTCTTTGGACTCACCTGAATCTTCTAACACAACCAGGCAAAGCACATTTTGAGCTAAATGTTAACACCAGCGTGCTAACAAGCTCACGAATGACACTGCTAAGATGCTGATGCAAAGGCAATGCTAACATGCCGATGCTGGGCATGTTCACTAACCTAGCATGCTAACATTTGGTAATTAGCACCAGTCATAAACAAAAGAGTTTTCAGAATTTTAAAAATTCACCCTGATTATGATTCATCCTCTGGGAACCCCAAATGTCTGTAACTAATATCAAAACAGTTTGTCCAAGAGTGTCAAGATATTTTGCTAAAACCCCAGTGTCATAGCCTCATAGTGGCAGATGAAGAAAAGTCAGGGAATCACCAAAGACATTAGGATCCATCGTCTGGGGATCAGGGATGTCTGAACCAAATTTCATGGCAATCCAAAATATCTTGTTGAGATATTTGATGAGGACCAAACAGACCGATAGAGCCGTGCAGCTAGGATAGCTAAAAAGGAGCTTTGATAGGCAGCAGTTCTTACTATGGTTCCTTTAATGTTTGTCACCAGGGGTGCTGCGCAGTCATAACTTCCAAGAAATTATCTTGTCTATTACCTGTCTCACACCCCATTCAGAGAGATTATGATGCTACTGAGGAGGGCCAGACTGTCTGAGAGCCACAGGAGAAGCTGCCAACATGCACCTCCTTCCAGAGATCTCCCTTATCTTGTCCTGTGGAGTGGGGTTTACCTGATAATGAAGCACTGAAGTGTAATTATGTGAACTTTTCAACATAACTCTGTGATAGCCAGTCTGAGTGTATCATCCTCCCTGCTGGACAGAAGCCCACGATCGGATAAAAGAGCACAGAGCTGCTCAGATCTCACTGATACCCTATCTGTATTTCTCCACAAAGGCCCAGAGGCACATAAATCTAATGTAAACCATAAACGTGACACTCTACCATCTGCCGAAGTGCAAAAATAATAAAGAGTGATAAGAAATGGGCTACTCACAGCTTCTCCAAAGCGTAAAGTCCAAAGAAGGATCCATTTTTCAGAACTCGAATTTTGTTGTGGCTTAGTATCCTGTAAAAAAGAAAACCCACAGTATTGTTAAAAGATATTCCACTGAGAATAAATTGAGGCACATTTTATGATGCTGAACTCAAATATGCAAAATTACTATCTTGGACATCAGTTTCACTCCAGAGGGAGAGTTCAGGTTTAACCAAACATGCAGCGAGGGGGGTCATACGAGGTGGATGAGAGCGAGTGAAATGCCCACTCGATTGCTGCAGTCACACGAGAGATTAGTCTGAGCAGAAACATTAGTCAAAGATGTTTCCAATTAATGCAAAAGAAGGAATAGAACATCAAGATTAGGAGGGAAACTGTAATCTTGGTAATCATTTCGCATACATTTTTACATCAAAAGGATGTCTTTCCACATCAAACGAATGGCGGCGCAGACCAAGTTAATTAGCCCTTTCCCTGCTGGCGATTCACTTGGCTTAGAGGGTTCTTATCAGACCAGAGGGCAGAGGGCTCTAGGATACACTGGATGTGAGGTTGAGATCACTTTGTCAGACAGGGGATCATGGGAAATGGATAGTTAGAGTAATCACTTTGCTTGGAGGGACTTGCCAGTGTCAGAGTCAGTAAGGACAGACTTTTGTATAGACCTTTATCCCCTGTACAAGTAGTATAGGTGGATAAAAGTCACGAAAACGCCAATGTATCATTGGACTTTAACTTTTTGTAGATTTTTTCAATATTCAACCAAGACCAAGACCTCCGTTGCTATGGCAAATTTGTTGAGACGGGGTTTGATATTCACATTAATGTGTCCAGCCCTGTGGACACACCTGCCCATGTCTGCTCAGCAGGAGCTCAGGACACAGCAGGGGCCCTGTAGTGGTGACAGTACCGCCTTCATTAACACACCCTTCAGTTTCACATCATCTTCACCCCTACCACATGGCGCTTAATGGGCTGTTTGCGACATTAAGTGTGTTCTTGATCGAGAGAGCCGAGCTGTGTGTGTGTGTGTGCCTTTAAAAATGGGAGCTGACTGCGAACAGTCTGTGAGATTTACAGATTCAGCGGCAGCAGTCAGCCCCCCCTGTTTCCTGCCACATCAATAAAAACACTGCCTTCAGCTCTGCGCCTTCCAACTCAGTTAATGACCAGATTTAATCATCCAGTCTTGGTATACAGGGACAAACTGGCCCGACTTACTTCTTCACTTCAGTAACTTTGCTGACAGCCACAACATCAGGACAATATGATGGCAGAAAAGTTATCCATCCAAGAGGCAAACAAAAAGGAAATCCAACATGGAAAGTCATCTTCTGCTCCAGTTATCCTGGACACCTCAGTCAATATCTTCCTACAATTATCTACCAAAATTAGAAACCAGAGAAATGTATTTTTAAACTGGGCTGCAATCAAGAGAGGAGAGCTGCTCCACTGATAATGACTATAATAGTGAAACCGAGGCCTCTCTGACTGTTTTATTTAGGATTTAAGCCAAAATCATCTTTATTTTAAGTTGTGCTGTGAAAGTGTGCTAGATCAGTATAATTACTCTCTCAAAATCCGCATTAATTTCCAACTTAAAGCCTTAGAAATTGATGTCAGCCCAGAGTAATCAAAGCGTTATTCTAACATTGGGGGGGGGGGGGGATATATAAAACATGTCATGTTCACAAATCCACACATAATTGTTGAAATAAATCGGAGTTATTAAGTCAAGACATTTTTAGAGTGGATGCTAGATGAGAACGGTCCTCTCGTGGTGTAGCCTGAATTTGAACCTATGACTCCTGGACCTTAAGGTCTCTCACTTGACTTTGGGCACAATATCTCTTCTATAACTGGATGCAGGCCCCAGATGAAAGCTACAGAAGATCCGGAACTGCCTGAATAATTCAATACAGATAGGAGAGGAGAAAGTCACATCTGGCAAAGAAACAAGCCATTTAATTCAACACAGACAGTTTAGATACAGATAGTTCCTTTTTGACTAAGCTTATTATGCAGAAAAAAGCTATTAGTCTGAGGCCTGTGTACATTTGGTTTTTGGTGCGCTTAAATGTGCCTACATGTGCCTGACCGCAAACCTTTTAAGAACAAAATATGACCTTTCATACAATTACAGTACGATTTACAGAGTTTCCTCCTCAAAAAATGATTCAGATGTGTTTATTTGTGTGTTGTGTTCATGTGCACTTGGAAGAAAAAAAGAAATTCACATGTTGCATTCTATCACAATAACCATCATTTGTCTCAAGTTAAGACTTTTCAACACATAATATTTCAATTAGCTTGCTACTCTGTACACCGTGACTTGAAAGCTGACTTTCATAAACAAACAAAGACCACAAAATGAGCTAACTGAAACCCTCCCACAGACAACAAAAGGCGCAGATTTCCAGGAACGCAGGGGAGTTGCAGAGGCTGGACACTACTGTATAATCCCCAAAGCCTGATGTTTGGAGCACAGTTGTAGAGAAGGACATTGTTCTTTCATAAACAATGCAGACCGTACAACTCTGAGAGAGAGAGGGGCAGAACTCTGTAAACAGACAGAAATAGTCGGCGTTCCCATCAGGCTAAACAGGAAACCTAGTCAATTAGCTGTTTATTCAGAACCCGGTTTCAGAGGTCAGGGGTTGTAGAGAGAGCACTTCCTGGACAGCCATCAGACAGACGGGGCTGTGTCCGGAGGCAGGTGACAGCTGAGGCATATGAGAGTGCATCACTTAATCACCAGAGTATACAAAGGTTAACAGAGCTTTACTAGCACAGAAGATGAGTAGCTTCTTAATCGTGGAAGTCCACGCCACCAGGAAGCCCGACATCTGCTAAGTACTGTTTCTACTGAGGCTTTACTATACACGAGTGGCTTATTTCTATTCAACATCAGTGACAGATCAGATGGCAGATTGAGTTAATCTTCTTTCAAGAGCAATAAACTGTACACTACATGGCACGACAGTGTGTTAACTTAGTCCAGACCATGGATGGTATCTCAGAGCTGCATTTAGCATCTCTCATTCACTTAACTCTTTCAGACCCCAAAGGCCTTAGATGAATCAGATGGGCTAATTGAATCCATCTAATCAATAAAAAAGAGAGAGAGAAAGAAACAGGGCCACATAAAGGCTCCAGGATCCCATTTAACCATTTCATATAATTCATTTACATGAAGGACGTAAAATGGGGGGGGGGGGGGGGGTCATATACAAGGAGTCAGGTCAAACAGAAGCACAGACACCAGCTTCCACTGTAAAACTTACTCATATGTAGCAAAGGGGTTAAACAGGGTCAGACACAAACACATACAGTATATACCACCACTTCACTTCATGTCCTACTGTGCTTTCTATTCCCTACACATCTGAAATTAAAATGAACACATATGAATCCATTTTTTTTGCACTCAACCAAGGTTAAATATAAAAGGCTACAGAGTATGTTATTTAACAGTGACAAACCTGAGCCTCTTATGAAATCATCATCATCTTATGGTTGAAAGTTATCCTGTGCTCTGTCCTTCTACATGTTCTATTATTTACCTGGGCCCAAACCTGCCACAAAACTGTTCTAATAACTGCCTAACTGTACTAATTACAGCCCACACTTTTCAAAATTAGTTGACTTTGGTTGATTGTGTTGAGCCCTTTTGGCAAACTTCTGAATAAAATCTGGTTTCCGCTGAAAGGGTATGATTAGCGGAGAAATGGATAAAGATTAAAAACCTTCAAAAATACCCCATTAAGCCAGCAGTAACCTTGAGAAAATTGCAGTAATTTTGAAACTTTGGGATATACAAATTACAGTGTTCTACCACAAAAATTCAAACTACAGAACAATATAGTCTTTTAACATGACCTGTTCAAAATGCCAATATAAATGGATGAAAAATCCCTCACATCTCCTTAGCCCAGATGTTGGCAGAGATCTATCCAAACAAATATACTGTTGACAAAGCAAACTTTAACTAAGTAGTAGTTGCACAGTTGAGTGTGGATTTACAGAAGTATATTGGAAAAAATAAAAATTTTTGTGGTCATTTCAGTTAATTAATTACTATAAAGTATGGCTACTACTAGTATCCCCCTTATGTGTCAGGATCAAGTTCCATAGTGCAGTGTAAGCTCAGGGTTTCCTTGGTGCGCAATGGAGTGTGAAAAAGTAAAAGCCATACAAAGAGTCTTGTCTAGTAAACCACAGCAGCTCCTCCCTGCACCGTGCCACTTACTTTGTTGGTTTGCTCAATTTGCTTCCTAAACCCACAAAGCCTTTGAGAGCCACACGGGGGTATGACAGCATGTCGCAAATCGTATTTGCTCACTGATTTACTTCCGCTCTTTCCCCCTTGACACTTAATTGGAGGGCTGTCTCACTGTCTGGGAGTGTGGGAGTGCCTGATGTATGTGTGCACGGGTACCTGTGTGTACTGTAAACTGTAACTGTCTGTCAAATGCTTTTCCTACATCTGCTTTTGGTTTTGGGTCATTGTCAACCAGTCATCATTTTGACTGAGGAATCATCTCTGTGGTGGAGCTTGGGAAGGCCCACTGTGTGGTGCACATGCACCAAACACAGGGAGCAGCAGCTTGAACAGACTCCTTTCAGCTTTCCAGATCGCAACCTGGTGCAGAGGGACAGAGAGGGAAAACACATCCTTCTATCTCCTGTCCTATAACCGCAGCTTGAATGCTATAAACCCAAACACAACAGGATGTCCTGTGTGCAGTCGGTTACCACTGAAAGTCTGGTGTCAATAACTTTGCACCCTTCATCCTGTCTCTCTACTAAACACACTTAAAGCTTCTGTTTTTTTATATATAAGTGGGAAAAATATACAGGAAATGCTTCATCCTGGTTTGGCATGTAGTCCAGGACATGAATGAGATGCATTTGAGTAAAAAGCGCTGATTCCAGTTGGCCTCGGTTGCATTCCAAATATTTAGGCATCTTGGATCTAGACAGTGAGCTCTATGTAGCTGCAGGCCTCTACAGCAAACCACCCCCACAAGCATCTTAAGGAAGGTTTCATATTTAATAAGAATTCATCTGCAGGCTAAGCTGCTCACTCTACTACTCTGTGCAATATCTGAATAATACTAATGTTTTCTGTCATTTTGAACACAGAGCATTTGCATGCAGCATCACCCCCAAAACACCTCAAGCTACTGAAGTCTGACTGGATGCTGGTCACAGTGTAAAGACTGAGTGCTGATGAGACCGGCCCCACCTCCCGTTTCACCCCGAGCGTTGATCTAGCATGCTGAGGCCAACAGAGACAGAGAGGTGCAGGTTCAGTGTAATAAAGAGAGTCAAAACAACCCAACGGGCCACTGTGTAAACATCATTTAACTTTGGATAGGTCTCTTACCCTCGAGGACCACACGCGAGGTGAAAGACAAGAACCCTTGAAAGAGATTGGTAACGTGCCATAAATCCAGTCCTAATTCGGAGACCAATGGGAGCCAGATAATGAGAGTGATTTTCAATGAGAGTCTCAGAGCGTCATTATTGAATTAAGCCCGGTTTAATTAGCATGCTGACTTGATAATGCACACGCTGGTCTGTGTCACAGCAGCGCTTAAGTTCATAAAAATAAAACATGATAATTTAGCCTTGAGGGAATTTTCCTTAGAGGTAATGAAATTCTGCTGAAAGCATTACGATTATCCACTTTTACACTAACAGCAGAGCATTGTGTGGGCACTTTAATCTGTGTATGTTACAGCTAGGAACTTTCTATACATACAATATCATTAGTGTGTGTATATGTGTGTGTGTGTGTTTGTGTTTTACTTTCCATTTAAGTAGCTTTTGCTTGCCAGAGTTGCATTTCAAGTATATTGGCAGTTCACAGAGGAGAACTAAGTGGACACGGCAGCATTTCTCTTTATATACACATCACACACATAGCACTCAGAGTAATGAGAACAGACGTAGTGGATCTACAAAATATTGTGGTTGAACCAAAAGATGGATTAAAAACTGTATTACTGAATTTGGCTGTTACCAGGTTTTCCGAGGTTGCTATTCCTCCATCCACATGCCAGGCCTAATAGATCAAAAGCCACTACAGAACTACACTACATCTCAGTTTAACCTCATAGACGAGGAGCTGGCCTCATTCAAAGACTCTGATTTCAGAGGGAGTTATGAGGTCAGAATACATCAGAGAGAAGGGATAATATCATTATACCTGTGTTAAATGACGCATTCAGATATTATGATGTTTCAAAATTGTTCATAGATAGGGTTTGCTACATCAGGGAAATTAAGATATTGAAAGATAAATGCTGAGGAAAAATGATTTATTTGCACTGGCTTCAAAAAGAACAAATTTGTGTATTCGCCAATATTATACATGAGAGATCAATTGTGTGCACGATAACTGTCTTGAAAAGGTTGGAGTTGTGTACCTTTACACACACACACGAGTTGGGGCTACTGCAGCGACAAACTTGCAGCAGTAATTGGCGTGGACCTTCATTAGTGGCTGGGAATTCTGGGTCATGTCATGTCACATGATATGTGTGTGTGTGTGTGTGTGTGTGTGTGTGTCCGCCAATGGTACATATAGTAGGTTTGCTGGTATATCCTGCATGGTGATATTTTCTTTACAACCACTAAAGAAACACTTTCAGCAAATCAAGGAAAGTTATTGGCCTGTTTTCACACATATAAGCCTTGTCTTCATAGGTAAAACACATGTTACTAATGACATTAACAGAGTCTCTGTTCTACTCAAGTGTCCCAGTAAGTCATGACAGTGAGCAATATCAGGACAACTGAAACTGAGGTAGCTAAAAAGAATTCAGCCTGCACATGCAGACAGATAGATGCAACAGATTTCCAAGCGAGGACAATAAACATAAAGATAAATACTAAATGAATAAAGTAAAGACTATTATGAATTGTTTTTATCAGATTTTTCAATCTATCAAAATAACATTTTATTGTATTATTGGTTTCCCAACTTTTCTTCTCTAATACTGAATGCCTGTCACCATGTTGATGAAAAATTGATGGACTATGTAAACACCAGGGACAACAAAGGAAATGTAATGCATTTTTGTAATGTATTATTATGCTGTCAATAAAGCAAAACCAATACAAGTAATTCTCAGACGTACAGAATTACATGAACAGAGTAAGTTGTTCAAAATGTGAAAAGATTGGGTTTTTTCTTTGTATTTTTTGTTTTGTTTGTTTTTTTGCCTGTGTCCTGATTCATTATAGTAGTTTTTCACTTATTTCAGAGGCGTTTCTATAATTGGCAGCTCCTGTATGTCTTCCAAAGGCAAGAAGTAATCTGTAGTTTAAATTAGATGGAAGATAACATGTTTTCAATAAAGTGTTTCATTTTGTCTCTGATGTCTGAGGTTTGGCCAGCCTATGTGTGGCTTTTTTTGTGTTTATAGTTTTGGTAAAGTAAATTGTCATTTCAGGAAATGTGTGTAAGTGGTCTGTGGAGAAAAAATAAAACTGTAAAAATTTCATATTTCAGCTGGTGTCAACCCGACCCCAATATAATGAATATGGTGCAGATGGTTTGATTATGTTTGGACTGTAGATTTATAGATTTGCTACTGTGCTGGCTGTGCATTACATGATCTTAAGCTTGAGAAAATTAGAATTATTGTCATTCATTTTATGGTATGAAAATGATCCAACTGTTGGCACATTCATGATTGTTGACAGTTTACAGTTATTTGTGTCAGGTTTCAAAAATCCTGCATCAGCTGAACCCAGCTGTAGTCTCTCAGTCTCTCTCCTGCTAATAGACACTTTTTGCAGAGACAAGGAGAGGAAGGAGGAATGAAAGAGAGCATAAGCAGAGAGATCTCTCAGACTGGGAGGTGGCTGTGTCATCTTTGTTACAATAAGTACTTTATAAGAGGCCTCCAGACTGTTCAGCGCCTGGGTCCGTCCAAATAGCTTAACCCTTTCGTTTTCAAAAGACCGAGAGCCACCTAAGCCAGCGGTCCCAGGAGCCCCTTGCACCCTGGGCTTGTCACGGCACTGAATGTAACAGAGAGACTAAATGCCCTTGAGCACAACAGGCACTTTAGCAGCAAATGCATGTCAAGATTTGAATGCGCCCATTGTGCGTGACCCAGCAGAGGGGCTTGTAGCAGCCACCAGGGAATGCTGCCAAGCTACAAGCCCCATTTACCGCTTGTCATGGAAGGGGGCATCCATGTAATTGCATGCAAAATATTTTTTGTGAAATCATTTCACGAACCCCCTGATTGAGTAATTCGCTCATCAAATGGGGAGAGGAGGGTAAGAGAAGCCACATTAAGGAAAGGAACAGATTCTTGTCATACATGTTAAAGAGATTTAAAAAATATGAGTTGGATGATTTATAGTATGTAGAGAATCTTACATTACTTTGTTTTATTATCATACTTTCCTGCCTTGAGGCTAGATACGGGGAGTGTGCTCCTGCATTTGATATGTGCAACCACTTATTATAGAGTGTACTGCATTGTGCTTGGGTTACCAGGCTGGGAGTAAGGCTTTGTGGTTTGTGGCTCTGTGTGTGAGTGTGTGTGTGTGCAGATTTAGATGCTCAAGTGTGTGACCTATCAGATTTATTTATACGGAAAGTGTGTATGTTTAACTCAATATGTGCATGTGTGTGTGTCAGTGTGTGTGTGTGTGCATAAGTGGCCCAAAAGCTACTAGTCTAAAATTAAAATCTGGGTTTTTGAAATGTCTCTAATTAGAGAGGGGAGGACTGAAGCCTATTTTGAGAGCTGTGGCCATGCACGCCCTTCCCATATGTGTGTGCACACAGGCAAACAGACTCACACACAAACACAATACACACTTTGGAGAGGAAGGTCCCCCAACTCTGAGTTAGTCTTATTAGACAATTCATTGCGTTTTGCTAACAGGAACCGTCCCTGAAGTGTGCTTCTCGTGCCGTCTACACACAGTTTACTAAAGCTGGACAACCAGTGAACTTTAAAGACATAAACAAGTAGCTGCTATGAATATTAACAGTCAGGGAACACAAGTTGAAATACCACCGCCTTAGCGTAAAGCTGTAATAAATCATTGCAATATTTAGAGTCAAAGACAAGTCAAGACAAACCAAACTTTAAAGTTTATGGCTGCAGAGTAAGAACACAATAGTCAGTTTAATCACTGTCTAAAGTGTTTTTACACTTTTAATGAGGCAATTTAGTGAATTTAGCCTTTTGAGACAGTGAGAGTGGAATGTGGTGTATGCCTGGCTAACATTGTCTCATTGTTCTGCCTCATAACCAGCCTCTGTTTTCTGCTCCTGAGTAAAGACTGCTGGCAAATCAGGCTGCTTTTACAAAGAGTTGGCTAAAATCTTTCTGCCCCAGATACTTTTGCAGTGTCTTTAGAGGCATCTGTGAGAAGGTTGTGTTTTTTGTTTCTATGTGACTGCAAAATCTTGTGAATCAGTGTTCATATCACCCCAAACCTAATTACTGCGTGTCAACCAGCCCAGTGACACCAGAATTTAGTTAACAATTATTAAACAATCATAAGGCAAGTACTATAAAAAAAAAACATATGGTAGACCAACATGCTTTCCAAAGAATTATTTGATTTCAGCTGAAGTAATACACATTTGAGCTGTATCTTTAATCAGTGGTTATCTCCATGAGCAAACATTTTAATAAAAGTTTATTGCTTTATTTCACAACTTGTTCTGTGCCTTTGACTGGGGCTATAAACCAACTCATATTGACAGAAGGAGCAATGGATGAAAGAACTTCAGTGACAGATTTTTAATATCTTGTGGTAATATGTTACGGTAATAGCATACTCAACATTAAAATGGTTTGGAGTGACAATAGAGAACTTTTGAAAATGAGCTGATGTTGGTTGGTTTACATGTAATCAAATAATTAGAAAAAGTAGCCACAATCTATATTGATAAACTACTAAAATTTAATGTGTGAGTAACTTTGCATTACAGAGGAAAAGTCTGGGATTCATTTATTTGCCCCTGCATGATCTACAACATTCATATGCAGACTTAAAGGAATAGTTTTGGGACATTTTGGGAAATTCACTGTTTTGCCAAGACTTAGATGACAAGATTGATACCACTGTCATCTGTTAAGTATGACGCTAGAACCAACAGACTTTAAGATTAGCATAAAGACTAGGTGAAACAGATAGCCTGGCTTTGTCCAAAGATGAAAAAGAAAATACATTTACCAGCACCTCTAAATTTTACTTATTGACCTGTTGTGTCTGGTAATTTAGTAAGTACACAAACCAAAATGTTTTTCACATGGACTTACCTCAGAGTCAGGCTAGCTGTTTCCCACTTTTTCCAATCTCAATGGTAAGCTAAACTAACTGTCTCCTAGCCCCAAACTTCATATTAGGCCGACAGATATAAGGTATTGAACCTCATCAAACTCTTTGGCAGGCATACTCCGTCTCTTCCTATTAATAAACTATATCACAAAGAGCCAAGTGACAGAACTGGGTTCTTCCAAACCTGGAACCTCAATCAAAATCCACTTTACTAATTATAAGATACAAACAACTAACAATCCAGCTTTGGAACATGGCCTAACTCAGCAGTATGTTGTGTATATCCTCCACTCTCTTGACTGTATGGTTTAAGAAGATTTAAAGCATTGGTTACTCAATATGTTTGTAGCTGTCTTCAATAAACACCATTTCCCATAAGCCCTAGACCATCGTGGGGGCTCAGACATGTTTGTAATCACAGCTTAACAGGACAGTGCAGAAATTTCTAGACAGCAGATCCCACAGTTAAAAAGTACCTGACTTCAGATGCTCCCACAGTTTCTGCTGGGAGATTTTCATGGGAGTTGTAATTTTTTATATATTGACAAATCAATCAACTTTTATTTTCAAATATGCTAATTAATAAGGTCTGTAGTGGGTGTCAGTTTGTCTTAAAATTTTGATATAAAACTCTCAGATGAGAAAGATAAATTAAAGAAATGCTGATAGTTATAGAAGCTAGCAGATATTCATACTGATAGATATGTTATTGTAGGTAAATACTTGGAGTAAATCCAAGCTCAGAGTCATTAAAAAGTAACTTACAAATACTCAGATTAAATTGATGACTTCGAGGGTAAGCATATCAGGAAAACTAACAGACAGAACATGCACACGCACACGCACACACGCACACACACACACACACACACACACACTGAAGCTACAGGCATTCCATAGGCCTGTATCTCATCTGCATCCGTATTTGTCGACCCAAACCCCAGGAACTTTGAAGAATAGCTGTGGTCAGACACAGGGAGAAGAGTTAGCGCTGTATTAGAAAAGTCAAAGTCAGGGCGTTTGGAGTAGATAAGAGAAAACTAAAAGCAACAAAAGCCTTGGGACATAAGTTATATGACCTTTATCTCTCTGTTTTGCCAGGTTTTGAGCCATCCCATAGCCTTTAATCAACAAACACAACAAGGTAGTAAATGTACATTCATGATCCCAAACATTTGGGGCAGTGCAGCACAGTAGGCCTGTGGAATGTCCCACCCAGGTGTGTTACACCTTGACCTGCAGGGGAGCTGTCGTCCGGCTTGTGTGGCTTGGGTCTGCAGCTGGGTACCAGCCCTGAGTGGCCAGTGTCAGGCCTTTGTTTGCCATTTGATTGTTTAATGCCCATCAGGAGGCCCTTTGCTCCCTCTCAACCTTTCTCACAATAAACCCTATCACTGCAGGAATGCCCAGTCCTGTGCTCACCCCGCTCGTGGAATTCTCGCTGATAAGACTGACTGTTGGTTTCAGCCGACACTCCTGTCGCTGTACTGACTCCTGAGCCCAACATAAATGCCAGCATCTGCTGGCCCTTTGGTATCCTATCACTTTGAGCCCTGATGAGACCCAAACAGTGTGACTCAGAGGCCAAATGGTAAAGGCTTTGAGGTGTCCCTGTGGCCAGTCGATGATACTTTATTGAGGTAGTCTGGCTTTAATACAAGGCAGAGCAGAGGATTTTCAGATGCAAAATGTGATAACATAGTAGTTGCCAAAATGGAACCAAAAATGAATACAGGAAAACAGACAAATGTGGAGTTAAGTGTAAAAACATTGCCGCTCCATCAGGCTGCTGTTAAATAAGCACATTCAGCCTCTAGACCTGCAGATTGGTTCATCATCTGTGTTTCCTCGGTAAATATAAAGCTGAGAGCCAGAGCCAGTTAGCTTAGCTCGTGCAAAGACTGGAAATGAGAAACGCTCTGTACAAAAAGTATGAAATCTGCCTGACACGGCTAAAACTCAGGAACACACATATTAATCATTTGTTTAATCTGTGAAAACAAGTATAAACTATAGAACAGTAACTTGTATTTTCAAATGACAAAAAAGCTGATGGTGCGGTAAGCTGAGTAGCAAAATAGTAGAGTAGCTAACCGTCCGCTAACTATTTGAACTTATGAGCAATGCAACAGGGTTTCTTCAGTGTATTGTTACACTTTTGAGCTCCTCTTTACATTGCAGCTAATAAAATACTTTATTGAGTAGATTTGTTCAGACTACACCAACTAAAATCATAAAGACAGTAAAATGAAACAATGTCACAGGTCCATTTACTAGGTTTTTGGAGCTTTTAACTGCTTCACATGATGTCAACACTTGGCTGCTCAAGAAGACAGTAAATTGCAATTGAAAGCTCTGAAAAGCTAGTAAGGAGACGTTTGAGCTTAGATCATTTTGTTTCATACACTTAACGTGTTTTTATTTTCACATATAAAAAATAGTATAAGCTGTTCAAGCCTTGAAGTTATGACCAACACAAGATCAAGACAAATAATGGGAAATACTTATATTCTCTTTCATGCTGAGAGCTAGATGAGTCCATAGCTACCAGCCAGTTACCTTAGCTTAGCATTAAGACCAGAAACTACTCATTCACTCACTCACTACTCAGAAGGGTACTCATACACTTACACTTTGTATGCATTGAACAAACGTGATGTAACATGTTAACTAATTAGCTTTAGAGCAACTGGGTGGGCAGAGTTTGTTAGCTTTGGACAGAACTGGCAAACTGTTTTCAGTCTTTATGCTAAGCTAAGCTAACTGGCAGCTAGCTGTGGCTTCAGATCTTGTTTACAGCCATGAAAGTGGTATCAATCTTCACATCTGACTCTAGGCGAGAAAGCAAATAAGCGTATTAATCATAACTATAGTCAGGCCTTTGTTCAGCAACAACCCCCCTTCCCCCCTCCCCCAGTGTAAACTGGAACTTTAACTGTTCATTTCCAACAATGACCCTTAGTGATAAAAATATTACCACCCTAGCTGGAATATTTTTATCTTAAACCCCTGACTACCAGCCAGCAACATCGGCATACTGGGCTCCAGTGCAAACATGCAGGGAGCAACTGTCTTGCAGCTGTCTTAGGTGAAGCAGCATCAGACCAATGATAGGCATTCTGACCCCACACCATGTGTGCCCACTCATTCAGGCTGGTACCCGCTGAGCCATAGCCATCAGTCACTGACGACGATGGCAACAAAATACGCCAAGGGAGGAGTATGGTTTTGACTTGGGTAAAAACCACAAGTTATGAAGCAGCAGTGCATTCACACATCGACTGCCACTGTACGATCCCTTCATTTGTCTGTTATCCATTAAAATATTAAAACAAGCACAGCTGCCGCCACACAACACTGAGACAGGAGTTATTGCTGTGTGTGTTTCGGGGCTATAGCCCTAAATGTGTATGATATATATCCATCCGCAGGCACAGCATTTTCTTTCCATCCCCAAAATAACCAAAGTTCCTCTTTCACACTCTTTCAAAAGACTAATAATAATAGAGACATGGAGCAATGCTTTGGAAGTTGAAGCTATGTTGCTTCACTGAGGGAGCCCTGCCTCCTCCTCCTCCCTCTCACCCCAGTGTCGAAGATCTGTTAGTCAGGGGCTGGGGAGATTTCAGTCTCCAGGGGCACATCTCTCTGAACCGCCTGCCAAGCTTCTCCTCTCCCTCCTCCATCCTCTCTCTTGCTCTGCTCTTTCTCTCTCTCTTTTTTTTTTGTTCCCCTCCTGGTTCCCTCTTCCCACTTCTTCTTACTCCTCGTGTTCAACTTTCTCCTTCACTTCAGCCTCTTTTCAACTTCCGTCATTTATTCCTACTTTCTCCTCCTCTGCAAGGGCGCTTCTCGCTTTTTTCGCACTCTTATCTATTTTCCCCTCTCTACCCTTCCGCTCCTCTTCCACTCCCAGTGATCCAGCTCCTTTGCAGCCGTGCATAATTAGGCCTAAACACAAGCCTGCGCAGGCTCACATCTGGAAGGAGTTTGGAGATGGCAGTTTCCTACCAAGACGACTAAATATTTAGGTTGAGAGTTACTGCGTGTGGATGAACTCATGATAGAGGGGGTGGGAAGGGGAGAGAAACGGGGAGCTGGAGATAAAGAAAAAGAGGGAAAGTGGGACAGATGGCTGGAGCTTGTGGAGGAAAGGCTGAGACTAGCATGATGCATCATTAAACCAGTGATTAGTGTGAGTTTATAGAAGCGGTGTATGACCTGACACACAGCAATGTAATCAAAGTATGGTGCAGGCATTCACAAACCGAAGAAGGAGGTGATAATATTGGGGCGACTGGTTGCTCCTTTATGGCTGGCAGGAACAACAAACAGCCAGCTAATAGTTTTAATAAACAAATCCCCATTGGGATTTCCCATGAGGCTGAGGGGCCTCAGCTGGAATGTTCACAGGGTCCAGCTGTTGTGCATTACACGTAGCAGCCGGCCCCGGAAGCCCTGGGCCTGGTGTCCTCCAGCCTTTGCCTGCTCAGCATGGAGCAGAGCATTCCTCCAGGCTGCCCCAGGATGGAGGGCAGCAGGGCTGGCTGTCAGGCCGGTCGATTGCGGGGAGGGACCGAGGTGGTGCAGGCCCACCAGAGAAATCTCCCCCTGCTGCACCTGGGATACTGTCTGCGGTCTCTGAGCGGACTGAGGAATGTCAGGAACAACACGAATATCAACACAACTTCTCACATTCCACATCTGGAGCTAATGTCATGAGCAACAATGGGAGCACGGGCGCTTGAGGAACTCACCGAATCTTTCAGGAAAATGAACTTTCCAGACACCGCAGTTCTCGGCGGAAAGGTAAAGAAAATGGCGGATTATGGGTGGAATTGTTTGCTCCTAGTACAGAGCCTCATGGAAGTGTCACAGAATGCTAAACATCTGTACAAAAACAACTCAACCAAAATTAGTAGGTGCGGGGATGGAAGATTATCTTCAATCACCTCGACCACTGCCACCCAAGCCATCTTTTTTTCCCTCTGGGTTTTCAGCAATGTGTTCCCCAGATGTTTACCCTGCCTTTATTAAGCAAGAAACATAAGGCTCTATAAATGGACTGCTGACTGCTTTTAGCTCTCCTGGGGCATAAATCCCCTCACTTTACCTCATCGCTGCAGTGGGGACAGTTGAACACGTTTTTTTTACTGTGCCCATGTGCAGCTAACATTTTTCCCACTGGGTCAGAGAACGGAGACAGTAACATACTGTGGGAATGAGTACGCCTTTTCAGAGAAGTCTCAGCAGCTGTGAAGAGAATGCTGCATTTCAACTGAGCACAAACACCACCCAAAAAATGTGTCATTCACAGATTGGTAGCTCATCCGTCATGAAAGATAGTGTGTTTTGGCCCAAGATGTGACCCTTTCAAGTTGTGTCCAAATGGACCACACAACAATTGCTCCATAATTAAAAAAATCAAACTGAACTGGCCTGGAATCATTGATGTTCGGTTCTCACCAATGGTTTTTGGTGTTTTCGTCCTCACCCGGCTGCGCTTGCTGAGACAGGGTGTTGCTGTATTAAAAATAGGTGCCAACCCACCAGAAGCAGGGCCTGATATAAAATACTCAAAATATGTTTCTGCTTATTGCACTTTTTGCAAGGCCAAGTCAGCTGGACCATGTGCAGGGTGGTGGTGGTGGTGGTGGTGGTGGAGGAAGAAAGTGGGGCTGAACTCTGAGAGCTCACACAGAGACAAATTTAAAGTGACAGAGTTGTGTCAAAGAGGCTGGGCCATGATGATGGCTACAGTCAGTCTGCTCCTCTCACTGATCTTCTTAATGCTTTACAGGAGAGCCAAACTGCTTCAGCCCACCACTACAGAGTTAACCAGATCATCAAGATGTAAACTTCTGACCCAATGAAGCCCTATTACTGCAACAAGTCCTCAGTGCAGTTAACTGTAAGGTCATAAGGTCAGAGTCTGTGTGTGGGTCGATCAGAATACTGAACTCTTGTGAAGCCATTATTTCTATATACTGTATTTATGTTAACACCCATTAAACTGAACAATCACCCAAAGTTAACCTATATGACACTGTGAAACTCTGACTTCTCATCCACCATAATTACTGACTTTAACTATGTCAGACTGGTTAATTCATTTTCTTCCAGTATCATGAGGCATGCTTTCACTGTAGGCCACAATAAGACTGTTTCAGTACAGTGTCATGTCATTAGTCTGTGAGGGTACAGTAACCCTGTCAGACTCCACAGAGTGACTGTCCTATTGGGAACAGGCTGGGATCCGAGGTTCAGCCACGCCCTCCTTGCTGTAGCTACCCTTTCACTCAACGCCTGGACGCCGCTTGCCTTGGACCGTCTGTGCAGCTGCAGCCGGTGGAGGCGAGAGCCCGGGACAAGCCTGGGAGAGCCTCGGCCGAGGCGGACAAGGTGAGGCAGGCATCAGTGCTCAGACGCTCCCGGCAGCGAGGATGCCACCGGGCGCATTGTCTCTGGCTGGATCTCACCAGCTGCACCTCGCCCAGTCATCATCCCATATCTCCACCATGAAGCTTGGTGGAGGGAGGTGGGCAAGAAAACCATTTTCTTCTTTCTTCTTTTTTGAACAATCGACAAACGGTAGATCCTCCCTGTGCAACGAAACACACATCATCCAGTCATTCCAAAATATTCAGCACTGTTGATTTTCCAAGTGTCCCATTATGTCATGAACAGCTCAAGTACCATTCTTTTGGTCCAACAGTTAATTAATCCAAGGATGTGTGTGTGTGAGTCATCCAAACGTCTTCATGACTACATAGACAGGCGTGCGGGATTCTGTCTTAAGAACTGGTGGTCGTATTGATTTACATTCCAGATGTTCTGGAATGTCTAGATTACCGTTATCTCGTGTTAATCCAGAGTCGATGAGATTCACCACCGCCGTCTACAGCCAGAACCGCACTGTCACCCTTTGAACAAGGAAAGAAAAAAAAAGATATTCCTCAAACCTTTTCTCAGTTGTTTCAATGTCTCTTAAAACTTTCCTCACTGTTTTTTTTTTTTTTTTTTCCCGGATCCGGTAGATCTCCGTAAACTTTATCTCAAAGCGCAACTTGTAATAAAACACGAAGGAGAAAACAATCCATGAATCTGACCTGGAAAATAAGTGAGCTGGTCTTGATCGGCCTCGCAGCACTCCCACAATCACAGGTTTTGCCTGCTTGCCCTGTCACACTCAAACTCACTCTAGTTACAACCCCAAGTGCGCCTGTTCGTCTCCGTCTGCGCCTGGTCCCCGCGGTCCTAGCGCATCCAGCCAGAGTGAGGCTCACATGTGACCAATGGTTTCACCCACCTGAATCCAAATCCCCACACACCTACATCAAACTTGATGAGACACAGTCCATGTGGATATTTGTAGTTACTAAATGACATGTTAGACTGCAATAAAACAAAAAAACAAACACATAATGTTTGTTGTATCTTTGGAAACAACTGATCAACTCAAAGTTTTTTATTTTTTCACTTTTACATAATTAGTACTTCCTCTTTGTATATTTGTTTGCAAGGAACCACTACTGGCTGAGGGTGACATGAACCATAACCAACACCTAAACCTGTAATGTCATAACAGGAAACCATTGGTTTGTGAGAAAGAAAGTTCTGTTTGTGAAACAATGGCTGAATTAATGACACATAAAGTGGTTCAGGGCCATGCTGTTGCTGCTTTGCTGCTTCTTTCTGCTTTTCAATTTGAATCCAGCCTATTTCCATCCAAGTTGTAGAAGATAGGAAGGTTTTGATTTAATGAGCACCTACTGGGAGAGCAACCAAAGTTACAGTCGAGTGTTGAAGGCCTCTTGTGTATTAAAAGTTTTACAGATCAAAGGCTTTTCATTCAATCGAAGGAAGGAGGATAGTTGAAGACTTTATAGATAGACTACACCATTCAAATTTGTATTGTTGCTGCAGAGAGAGTTATGGTTGCACAGTGAGTTTGGTTCTGAAAATGCACTGAGCCTGAGCTGTCATATTGCATGATAACTTATGATGAGAGTTAATGGTATATTTCTTGTGTCCCAGAGGTAGTTATTTTCATGTCCACCTGGAGGTCAGGGCAACAGTAAGTTACCCATAATACACTGCAAATATAGTTCTTGAATACAAGTTTTATATGTGGTGATGGCCACTAACAAGTACTGAAGCTCAATTTTAGTCAACAGAGAGTGAGAGTGTTGCTCTTTACATACTGTATGTTGTTGATGTTAAAGTAGATTTATATGAGCTTGAAGAACAACTGTGTGTTGATACTTGCACAAGCCAAATGCTTTGATTTAGAGATACCCTGGAGAGAAAAAAATTCAAAGCTCAAACTTGTTGAAAGAATAATATTTTTTTTAAATCCAAAAAAAATACAGAGGACTGGCAAACCAAGGTCTCCTGGTTCTAAATTGAAGGTTCCCAAATGCAGTAATGGATTTCAGTTTTAAAAATACTTTTTGATATACGAGAGGCCCGGGAAGGACGGAGACCGGTGGGCGATTCAGACTGGAGAATATCAGAAAATATGAGAAGGTGAAGCAGGAAAGCTTTGAAAAGGGACTTTGCACTGGGCTTTGACATGTATTCGCTGACATATCCAAACTGCAGGCACCAGTCATGCGAAAGGCATAATGGCACTGTGCCTGACCGTTGTTGCGTGACCCCCGGTTTGTTATTCCTGCATATGATACTGTACACCGGATGGGCTCAGAAAGCCAGCATGATTATCTAAAGAAAGCACAAGGAGTGGATGGGCTTGCTCAGCAAACGAAACAGAGGGCTGTTTATCCAAGCTGTTAAATACACCAAGCACAACACCCCCTCCAACTCTGCAAGGCCTAAAAATCTTCTCATCTGAGAGAGCATAGTTTCCATTTAAATGTTACGTTCCAACTGCACATTACATCAAATTGCGTTAATGGCATCCAGACAAACTTTTTTAATGTCGTTCCAACATTTTCTTCATGCTCCCCTCAGCCCCCCCGCCCTTATAGCCAAGCAAGCAATCTCTCCTTCTCCCTGTTCCACATCTGACCCATTCCAGGTGGGTATTGGAGAAAGGGAAACATCAGGATGGAAAGGTGGAACACGATATTTTGGAGGCCTTAGAGTTGAGATAATGTCTTCGGGGAGATTTTGGTCACACGCAAGCTTTCTCGTGATGCATGACAGACGATAAGGAGGGACTACAGACAGTACGTGAGGACGGCTGTTTGATGATTCCTCCTCGGCACAAGTTCCTGTTGTCCCAAACATTTAGAGCACAAATTGCTCAAAACAACAGTTTTCAGCACAAAAAGAGATGCAACCAGACTGAAAGGAGAGTTGAGACTGAGGCATAGCTCAGGACAGCGTTCTGTCAGTGAATAAACATGAGAAAACTTCCAGCAGGGATGTAAACATCAGGCTCCCTGTATAAGGCCCTCATCTGTGGGTTGAGTCTTTCAGAACGCCATGACATTCCAGGTGGTGGTTGATCAGCAGTATACATACACACACACGCACACATGCCCCTCTCTGTGCTGCTCTGTCAGTCTGCCAGTTTGTCCTGCAGCTGTGGGTACTTCCTGAATGCCTGGTTTTAATTAAGGATTTATGACATTAAACCCACTAAGTCCACAGTTTGCGGGGTTATCAAATCAAGCAATGTGGTGCCATATTTTCAGCACTAAATACCTTGTTGATCATTAAGAATTATTGTTAGTAGCAGTAGATGTGCCAGCAGTAGTATCAATTCCAACAGTTTAGCATTCAATCAGTATAAATGTTGCAAAATTATTTTTATGATCTTTGCACATATATACTTAATATTTAGCAATGCATAGTTATAGTAGTACTCATGAAATAAATGACTGCATTACTTCACATATGTAAACTGTGCACTTTTATTCTCAATCCCAAATTTTACTTAATCTCAGTGTCACATTTTTCCATGGTATGAGACTGCAATTGTTTTATTAAACCAGGAACTTATTCCTGTGGTAAAGATTTTGTGAGGAAATACAAGACAAAACCTGATACATGTGTAATTTAAGTATCACTATATAATAGGGTCATGGCTCGACTTTCGCTTCCACATTTAGCGGTAATTGTAACTATAGTAATGCTTCCTGTTGGTCAGCACAGTGAATTACAAGGAATATTATATAAAATGATTTTGATTCTTTTCAGAGTGATATTTTATGTGGATATTAGTGAGTGATAGGACAGTTGACAACCCAGGGTGTTGTTTACACAGTCAGCTTCACCTTCATATGAGGAGGCGTTCTCATGACCCAAGGTACAACTCACCTTGCTAATATGCCGCATAGTCTGTCGATGTGGGTTACACCTACTTGTCAAACTCTGTGTTCTTGAGTAGCGATGAGACGTTCCCTCCATTCTTTAATAATGCTGTAACCCATCCAGCAGCCATCATAAGCCTTTTTCAAGAATAGCAAATCAGCTTATGTGAACGATGAATTGTGGATCATCCTGTCCAGTCCCATAGAAAGAGATTGTTTGAGTGTCGATTTACTGAGACACCTTCCTATGTCATGGAGTCATCAAGTAATGCAATTAGTTACACCTGGGATTCACTGTTAAACATGACAAAATATCAGGGCCAGCAAAACAAAGATCTACTGAACTTAAAAGATAAACCTGTTTTTATTGCCAAAGCATCATTAGAAACAAATAATCCGTCTATGTGTATGTGTTAGTGTGATATTTAACATACCTATATGGCAGAGAGACAAAAACTTATTTGACTTTCTGTAGTTGGTAACAATGTGAATGTACTTATAATATGAACTTGATTTAAAAAAAAATGTCTGAAACAAAAAACAAACAAACAAAACAGGACAGACATCAGCAAAAAGTAACTAAACAGTGATGATATAGGGAAGATATATTTTCTACTCTAAACATTATTCCACATTATTCCAACAGAAATCATAATCAGCGAGCAAGCGCTGAAGTTGTGCGATTTTTATTATGCCACATGAAATGCGCAATATTATTGTGTATCTCTGAGACTGCTGTACTTGGACAAGTGTAGTATCATTACAAATTTTCACACTAAATGTCCCAGTAATACATTATGTACTAAAATGGTCATGTCAGAACATACAGTTCAATCACAAAACATCAAAAATATTGTATACTGAATGAATCTATAGTCCCTCATAAGCATCAAACAGCCAACAAGTCAGCAAATATGTATTTTATCATTATTTTTACTTAATAAATTTGGCTATAAAGAAATACAGAAAACCAAGGGCTTTTTGGCCCAACTGTAGCATAAATTACAAACTTTTGTCTGTAATAACTCAGAACCCCCTTCCTTTCTCTCTTGCCTCTTCAACCATGCACACAGTCACGCACAGATGCAGAGAAGGCATGCAGAAGCTACCACACTCTGCATGTGAAAGCATGCACCCACACACCATACACACCCACATGCACACACACTAAGACAGAGCACTGTTTGTACAGTACTTTATTTATTTATTTTTAATGGCATGGTAGGTGGGAGATTTTGTCCCTTTGTGTCAGCAGGAGATTAAAATATAAATGATTATCCAGATCCTCAGAGAGTGAGTGAGAGTCAGTCCTGCTGAGTTTGTCTAAAAGTGTTTTCATGAGGAACCCATCATACAATGTGGTTGAGTCCAATGGGTAGCTGTGCATCATTAGAGCTATGAATGTCCCAAAGAGACTGAGGAGGTTGGCCTTATGAAAACAAAGCCCAAATTCTGATACACCATAAGAAAGGGCAAGAAAGTGAACTACAATACGTGCAAAAGTATAAAGCACAGACTGAAAGAAATATCCTCTGTTGTATCATTGACCAGTGTCCACCTCCATGCCCCATCCTAAGGTCTGTAACTGGGAGTCAGATGAGGTGGATCCTCGGCAGACAAGTTAGCACTCTATGTCCCTATATGGACAGATAGGAGCGCAGATTCACGGCGTAGGACACGGGCTTGGGGAACCACACCTGAGATCCGAGTTTATGTAGCTTCACATAGTACATCACATCTCCTCGGACCAAAAGTGACCTCCTTCATCCTGAGGTTAAGGCCACAGTCTGTGCAGGTGTAGCACCTGGGTGGCGGAAGCGGGTCGCCTGTGATGCGCACGGCCTGTGTGTGTTGTGGAGAGATGAACGAAACAAGACAAGCGCACCAGTCCATCTGACACAGTGTCTGATTTCCTCATTTCCAATGCAAACCAACTTGAGAGCTGAAGATACACAAAACGTCATAGTTTAATCCTGAATCTTAAGAAAAGTATAGTTGACATATCATAAGTGTTCAGTCATATTGATTAAACACAGACTTAATCTTTTGTTTGTTTTTTTTTTTTAATAAAGTCCCAGTACTGGCAGATTTGTTTTATTTAAGTAAAATATAACAAAGCTACTACTAATGATCACAGTAATACAACTACACACTCTAATATCACACTCCACATTTGGGAACATCTACTGCAGTGAATGATCCTTATAGTAACTCCATGCACCATGTTATCCCAGTGAGCAGGTGATCACATTAAATAAGCTGAAAGCAGCCACCACAGTGACATTTCCATGACCTCCCACTGGATGTGCCTGGTCCAGGCTAATGAGTTTGTTTGGAACCGGTGAGGGATGGGGTTCTCGAGGGAGTCACCACACACACACACACACACAAAGAGCTGCTCACAAGGATGATCGGACAGGCCCCATCCATCAACACACTGTTTGTCTTCACTGCCTCTGTCAGTGGAGCTTGTTTGTGTTTCCACTAGTCATCACTAGTCATCGCTCCGTGACACGCTTCATGAAATAGGCTTCACATACTGGTCACCGTTATCACGCCATGAGAGAATGTTATTACGATTCAACGTTTATTTAAGTTCTGACATTTATCAAAGCAGAGGGGGAGGAAGGGAGAACAGACGATTCCATGATATGCAGTCATACTAAGGAATTGCACAACTTGAGGGTTGTTCTTCCATCTCCATCCAGCATGTGTGATGACCATTGAGGTCACCATTCACTAACTCACACTCACTTGTTCTGCAAGCGATGGATGTTTGAGATGATTTCAAGATGGAGATGCAGCCAGCAAACAACTCTAAGAGATTATGTAAATTATGCTGCATTTGACATACATAAATCTGTCTGGATCTGATCCAGAGCCATGTTCCAAACTATTGTCTTTTATAGCTGCTTATTCAGAATATAAGCTTTATATTTAAGTTTGTTTATCACCGGTTCTCCACTACAAAAGTCTGATTAAAGTTATTAGGATGCTGCTGAAATACTATCGTCCCAATGGCAAGGGAAATAGACCCAGATTCTTTCTCTCTTTCAATTGTACACATATGTTTATGAATGCTCAGAACCTTCATCAGCCCAGGACCTCTTGGAGCATTTTGAAGGTGTTGACTGACGGGCGCTAGAAAGTAGACTCCTTTATTCTCGCCCTGGATCATCTTGTACACTCCTCTGGAGTCCCTGCTTCTAACTTGTGCATGGCTAAGTCAAGAGCTTGAGCTGCTGTAAAAAGAAGAACAAAATATAGGGTTGGTCACATTCACTAAAATCACACTGAATGTCCAACTCTTTGTGATGTGTCTCAGCTGTAAACTATTACCTATGAAAGACTGTGAGCTTTCAGTCTTAATCTGAATCCAGAGGAATGAAAAAGGCAACAGCTGGCCGAGACTTGACCTCCAAGCATGAAGGCAGATTGCACACTACAGCAAGAGGCCAAATAGAGTCCAATCGCATCACGTGTCTGATCGTACCTAATGTCCTCTTACAAGAGGTGCTGTTCTAACCTTCAAAAAACAGCCTCAAGGTAAACGACAAGATAAGGCCACAGGAAGCCATTGTACGTGTGTCTTTTCTAATGTAAAATAGTGGTTTAACTTTTGCAGCAAACATGATGCAATTAATTAGAAGATCCTACACTCACGACAAGGCTTGGAGAGAAGAATATGAGCTTTGTACCTTGAACTATTATGTCATAAAACAGCCAACAACATGAAAAGTATTTCTAATCTCATGCCTTGTAACCATTTGCAGCCACGATGCATGAGGGGAGGAAACTTTCACCTTGGGGTAATATATATGCTATCAGCCTATTACAATTAGGCAAAAAGAACAGTGGCTCACTACAAGCAAATTTCTTTGCCCCTCGTGTGGTGGAAAGGCAGCTTTTACTCAAGCCTATACTTTTTAATGTGTGGTTGCACACCAATCCCCCACCCTACCTCTTAACCTAACCTACCAGAAGAAACACATGCATTCAAAGTTATACTGATGATGTACTACAAGCTATAAGAGTCTCAGACACAAAGTGTGTTCTCGCACAGTAAGTTTGTCTGAGCAGCTGAGGTTTTCAAGCTGTCAACAGGACTGTTGGCCAGGTACACTGGGCAGGGCCAGGTGTGTCGAGGTTCACCTGTGTCGACTGTCACTGAGTTCATCTGATCCTGATTTGATTCATCCACCTGCTGTCACATAAAACAAATCTGCCTAAATATTTACTGTCATTGTTCAGCTGACACCTGTGCTGTGAGGAATTGCTTGAGACAATGACCTCAACTTCACCACGTTAGCCTTTTTGCTGCTGTGATTTAAATATACTGATAAACCTTTATCATCCATGCACTATGATACCCTTGAATTTGGTTATATTATTGTTATGTTTGTTTGGCATCCTGCCATTGTATCTGAAGTAAAACAACGATTACAAGGTTAAAATGGCAAGTATAAGCTTTTAGTTTGGGCTAGCAGTATGGGTGTGCTTTTTATACACAGTCCCACTTTACTGAGTGATAATCAATTACAACACAGACAGTTTTTGGCCCTCACACATACCAACCTTGTAGTCTGTGGTATCTACGAACTAGCCATCAGCAAATATTTGGCTTCTCCCTGGTGATGCTCTGCCAAAACCTGTACTCCAGCAATTCTCATTCCGTTATTTCAGTTCATCTATCTGTGAAACATATGCTTGGTTGGCTGAGGTCAGGTGATGTACTTGGCCAGTCGTTGTCGTTCCTGAACTATTTGGCTGCTCTGGTTTTATGTTTAGGATCACTGTCCTGCCGCATTGTCCAAAAATTGTGACCCTGGAAGCGAAAGGCTTTTAAGTCTCTATGGTTTGAGTCTCATAAAGCAGAAAGCAGCACTTTAACTGTGTAGTTAATCTTATATCAATTTCATCGCGCAATCACCATTAAGGAGTTCCCTCATCATTTCCTCAAACAATTGGCATCCGATGGCGAATTATTCCACAAATACGCCCACTGAAATGCCTGCTCAGACCCTCTCTGCATCACTGAACATGGTTCAAATTGGAAACAGACCCCAAAGCACAATCTCCAAGTTCTCCACATGCTCAGCCCACCCTCAGCAGCAATCCATTTCTTTTTGCTTCCTCTCACATCCTCCATGATCCAAAACAAATGGAAAGTCTAGGTCAATGGGAGGAAAACAACAATAGAAATGACAACGAATGCATGATTTGAACAAACAGTTGAGTGCTCAGATATGCAAGGCAGATCTCATATGAGCATCAGAGAGAACTTCAGGACTAGTTTGTCATCTGGATTTGTCCTTTTCTCAGATATTCCTCACATCTATACTATGTCTGCATCTGAGATACAAATGTGTTGTTAGCCCATACCAGACCTGGGCAAAGGGAGCAGCACAACGATCTAGTCAGGGACTCAAAATGCATGTGGTAGCCAAAACATACTCCAAGATCAACAGACCAAATTCCATCCACATTTCTGATTCGGCTTACTTGCAGTGTCAAATA
>BRZM01001898.1:46094-62929 GCA_033238685.1 Lates japonicus
GAGTGACAGAGCCACAGTGACAAGAAATGAGAATTTAGAGGACCTTAATCAAAATGCCAGCCAGTCCCGGCTCAAAGGAAAGCTTTGTAGTAGCCAACTCCTCGTTGTCATCCAAACAAGGTCTTACAAATTCTAAAACAGGGTTTACAAGAAGGCTCAGGAAGGGAACAGTGTGACCTCATGCTGGCATTTCCCCGATTATGATCACTTGTTTGCTTGAAAATAGCGCTTGCATGATAAAAGTTAAAACAGTGTAAAAGAAAGATGGAAGCCTGGAACCGTGGTCTCATAACAAAACACAGAAAAATTAGGATATTTGAGATAATCATATGGGGAGCTATGCTGCAGAAAGTTGGGTATTGCACTATAATATATGCATAAGTTATGCTCATAAATTCAACATGTATGTATTCAATAAACAACAAAACCACGAATTTTAGCAGAAATATTTGTCCAATAGCAGACTAAGCTACCCTGCACCACACCAGCTGCAGAGATGGTTTCCTGAGTTCTGATTCAGCCTCCCAGCCTCCCAATGCTCAGCATGTCCAGCCTCCCCGCTGCTGATCTCAAGACAATCACTCAGGGTGCAGTCTGCCTGCTCTGCCTTAGTGCCCCATTGGGACCTGTTGAACAGAAGAATGAGCTCCAAGTTAGGTCCTACTGGCTCAGGTCCTGAAAATAACACCTTATGGGCTGCCACCCATTCATGTGCTAACAGAGTGCCTGTATCTATGGTTGCGGACAATTTGTCATGACTTTTAACAATGAGTAACAAAAAGGTGTTGACGAGTTGTTTCTCAATATCTCTTTGTCATTATTAAATTTCTTAATCCAAATGTCTGTTCTGGACAATTTATAACACCTATAGTACCAACAGACGCTACGTTATCAATACGGAGTTTATATATAATGGTCAACAGTGGGATGCAGATTCATGACAACTTTAGAGAAGTCATTGTGTGACACTACTTGATAAGCTTGACTGCCTGACCTTGCAACGCCTCACCGCATGTCGTGCTGGTCGTTATACCACATTAGAGTGAATCACACCACGGGTCAAACATAACGCCCAAGTCGTGGGTTCCCAGCTGTCTGTAAACTGTGCCTGTGGCTAATAAACAAAAGTCAAAATGGAGCGAAGTTGATGCTGCACTGCTTGAATTTAGGGACAACATGACATGGCCAATAAACAGTCCTCGCCTGCCACTAAAACAGAGAGGCAATAAAGCAAAGAATGTGAAGTTGTAAAATAAAATAAAAGAATGAGATGAAAGTTCTTCCTTCTACCCTAGAGGAAAATAGATGCAAAAGAGAATGCCAGTCAACAGACAGCTGGTAATGCTAGTCACAAGAAAAGCAGAGGTACCATGTTTGTGTACCACTGGAGACAATTGCGTTGCTGTAGTGACCCGCCAATAGTGCATGCGTTTTTCGATCAGGACACGCCTGGTTTCGTCATAAACTAAAAGAAATAGTTTTTCAGCTCGTGCCCGTAGAGAAACAGGGCAAGCTATTCTTCAGGCCAACAGGAACAAGAGACATCAATGTCGTCTCCGCGTTAAGCAAACAACCATCGATGGTCCAATCCCTATATATTGCTTATCTGTGTGTGTGTGTGTGTGTATGGTGTTAAAAGACAAGCCATTAAACTGGGCTTTTGCAAACCCATATTTCAGTGATGAAGTCACCCAGCAGGAATCCCCGTTACTGGCAGTCCGGTTTGATATTTGAGACAACCAAGATGTTGGTGTTACCACACAGCAGTAATACAAAACTGTATTCTTAAACCCATTATTCACGAGGAGACTTGTTTTTCTAGCATAAATTGTCAAGAGGGGCAAACAAGAAATTTTCTGAAGGAGTTTGGAACCAGGTTGCTTGAAAGTTATTGGTACTGCCATGACTTTACCATACTTATCCTTATACTTGAGAGACCCTGGAAAAATCCAGGTTGAGGGACAGACAGGACCCCAGGATGTGCAGTGAACTGGGTGTCTCTGGCAATGCAGTAGTTAGTTCGAAATTTCTGGTGATGTTACCGTGGCCGCTTGTTAACACGGTATCGTTTCCGCTTTTCCAAGAGATCTTCTCTTTTTTTTTTTTTTAAAGCGACTGGGAAATATGGACAGTAAAACCATATGCACGTGCTAAAGTACAAATTTCATTGATGCATCGTGATAATGCATGCTCGAAACATAACCAATAATTCATGTGCACTCTGGGATCAGGGAACCCCTCACCTCCACAAATCTCCACTGTAACTGTAATCGGGGTGAGCCTTCTAATGTAATCTACTCATTCTGTTCAATGGTTCATAGTCAAGGAAATAGGCACGAAGTGGCTCACTGGCATCCAAACAAAAAGACAAGAAAAGAAAGTTAGAGTCGTAAGGAGGAGGAAGGACTTGCATGACGTGCCATTGCCAGACTGTTTTGACAAAAACAGGGATATGGTTTGATTACAGGTGATGAGGTTCAGCAACGGGCAGCCAAGTTTTGGCAAGTACCTTTGACACAGTTGAGGCCTTCTTAAACCTCCCTTCCCAAATATTTGAAGCTCACTATAAGGACCGATCACCACCGTACGCCTATTGAGTGATCGGGTCAGACCGCCGCCGTCAAAACCCTGAGAAAACACAAAAGAGACAGGGTGATCATGAGATTGAGTGTGCACATGTGAGATCGAAAACATGTGCATGGTCAACACACAGCTTTCTGCTCACCAGGCTTAACACATTAGATCAACAGGTGAAATATTGTGAACATTTGCATAGTCGCCATCTCCAGCAACACTGCCCACCGGCCTAAGTCCCCTTGACATGGATTGTAAAATCACATCAAATAGGAATGGGAAGAATTAGACCAGTTATCAACATGACCAATATTGTTAAAGTGCTTGCAAAGCCAAAGAAAGCTTATTAAATCCAATGTTCTTTCTATATCAAAGAAAACAACGAAACAAAAAGTTTGCAGGCACTGTTAATAATGTTTCATTGTGTCCAACTGCACCACTGAGTATACCGTTTATGTATACAGTACACAGTAGTGTAGCGATGAGATTTATGACATGTGCGTGGTATCCCTTAAATCAAGTTTATGAGAATAGCTACAAACAAACTTGTTCATTCACTTCTTGCTGACCGCATTTTGTAAATCTGTAGTTCTCTGTGGATATTTTTATAATGCGCGAGCCGCTGGTAACGAAATGCACAGACTTCTGCTTCCTTCCACAAAGTCTGCTGTAGGCAAATTTAATGGTCAAAATCTTCCTTAGTGCTTAAAATCAAATCACTGGAGACGCCAGTGTATAAAGTGAAACCATAAGCGTAGAGTTATGATGAGTTCTATTTCCTGTAGAATGACTTGTTGGGAACAGCACCGACACAATACTAAGGAAATAAATTTCAGTCATTTTCATTTTTCATATGCAACAAATAAATTGTCTGAACAATGCTTTTGAGTTGACAGTCACCGATTATCAGGCGACCATCTATTTTCTCCATCACACCCAGACAGCTACGAGACAGGATAATCCAGTAACAGATCCCTGATGTGATCTTTACCGTCGGTCAGAATGGAGTTTTTAAAATATTCCCTAAATTTATAATTGAGATGACAGTGTTTTGTATGTGTTAATCGTCTGTGTATGAAGATTTTTCCACAAGCTCGCATGAGTCATCTTTTGTGATGTACAAAAAACAAAGATCCGTGTGAATAACTGTTAAATAAATGCATTCCTCGTTGACCCGGAAAAAAGAAATTATTTGTTGGCATCCATGTTACTTGGACTTTAACTGTTTGATGATAAAGAATGGATTATCTGATGATAGTTGTTTCTAGGCATTCCTATGCACACCACTCAGTGTCGTACCCCATGTCACTGTAGTGAGTATGTTGCCGACGCATGGCGGTATCAACAAGATGATAACGCCCTATCAGCAGGGTGGGCTCAAAGGGTAATAAGATGGCGTTACATAATGAAGGACTAATACATGGCGGGTTTAATCCATTCTCGTGCCTTAATCGTTTTTTGAAAGAGGCACCCAAGCAACAATTCCTTTGTCGCTGAGCATCCAGTCCCAACAACAACCAACCCATTGTTACACATATCAACACCACACCATCTTTCGCCACTCAACATTTGGCCCAACCAGAGCAGAAAACACCTTAAAGCAATGAAATATTAACCTGTGATTTGTTGCCAGGCTTAGACTGCCCAGAGTTGTGAGAAGTTTGTTGTAACAGCATGTGGAGAACACAGAGCTCTGTGGCACAGCGATGTGGGATGAGCTGTTACAGGTTCATAAACACATCACCGACCTGCACATTCGCAACACACAACACAGAGTCATCACTGTGTTCGTGACTAAAACGCAGCTCACTTTGGAGAAAATGCATTCACTCAAGATGAACATTATTAGTAACTTAATATATAGGTACTCCAGAGACAAATGACATGTTAACACATAGGTTGTCATCAAACACAAAGAAAATGATTCACCCAAACAGTGATCCATTATTCGTTGTTACCAACATAAATCTAAAGTTTGGTCTTTGCATCAACTTGAAAGTAAATGGGAGAACTAAATATTGCAAAGTTACTGGCTTTTCACAGAGATGTAACGGATCATTCTTTTCAGATCACAAACAAACTGCACATCAATTGCTTGTTTTGTACACATTTAACCATGATCAACACTTTAATATTATTAGCTTTTCATACATACTTTAAAGTTCAGAGAAAAGCATGGTCGCGTATGGTAGAAAGTTATATTGTAGAAAATATTGTGCCTTTTAACCGCAACCTTATCGTAGCCAATTACGGGTTAATGTTCAAAGAGCAAAAATAGCTTATCATACGGAAAGTTGAGCGATCCAAAGCATCGTACCATCCGGACGCACCCCTGTAGCCAACTGGTGTGTAAATGACAATCTACCAATGTCTCTTAGTAAATAAAAGGGTCAGCGTTCTCATCAATGACACATAAAATACAGATAATACAGTTTATCATGTTCTGACAATATAAAGAGCAAGAAAGACCCAAAGAAAAGTGGATCTAGAATATCAGCCACGCCACTCCCCCAAATCCTCAAACACTGGCCCATCTTCATCGCTCGCAATATTCCAATAAGTAAAGCTTGGGACAAGCAGTGCAGACCAGTTACCATTAACAGTTTCGGCCATTACCAGCAGGTTATTGCCACCATCGCTGCGGTTTTCACTGCTGTGGCCTCCGTGAAATAAGTGCAGTTGTGATACGACAAGGTGCCGCCCAAAGCTTCAGCCCTGCGTCAATTAGTTCCATGAGCCTACAGTGTTCTGAGCAGAGTGCCATTATCAACCAAGCACCCTGCTAATTCTGTGTAAACGTCCACTGTTTGCATCATAAAAACGTCAGTGGTGGATAATGTCAGTGAAAGGACAGTGATGGTATGCGGCGGAGCTAACAAACAGAGGAGAAGAAAAACAACACGGTGGTGGTGAGGATAAGTGGCACACTCATGGGCTGTGCTTAATTGGCCACTGATGAGGTTTTAGGATTGCACTGCTCTGCTCCTCACATAAAACAAAGTGCTGAACACAGTTTGATGAAACCTCCCTATCACACAAAAGTGCTGCTGGGCAGCTGCCAATATACATAAAAGGTGAATTCTGTTCTGGTGACATCTCGCTGCTTTTGCTGGCATGCCAGTTTGGCGGGACAATCCAGCGCACCCGACACAATGAGAGGAATTCGAGTCATGAAGTCATTTCTATGGCTCGCAGTTCAGCACCGGTCGCACAGCAGCAGGTCAACGTGAGGAGTACTCAAACTGGTACTGTAACTGTCGTGAAATACTCTCACTTCCAACTAACACAGAGGACAGGTTTACGACTTACCTGCGTACCTACATACATACTGACAAACAGTGAGGTGTCAAGTCTGACAGTTTGCAAGAGACAACATCCAAATTTCCTAGAGGGTTTATTCATTGGCTCATACACTCACCTGTCAGTTTATTACACCTAGTTTAAGCTAATGTAGTGTGATATAACAGCAATGTGATAAATCCTACATCCTATGTTCAGAATTAGTTAAAAGAGATGTAGATTCAACTTTATAGTAATTCTGGAGGCATTAGAAGACTGTGCTGTTGGAAAATATTAGAAGATACAAGATATTTCAAGACTAGGGTTTCTAGTATTTTGTAGCACTGAGACAATTAGTCGGTTAATTGTTGTCAGCCACCAGAAAAATAATCAGCAATTATTTTGATGACTGATTTATGGCTAGAATCATTTTTCAAGCAAGAATACCAAACATTCCCCCCCACGCCAGCTGCTAAATTGTGAGGATTTGATGCTTTTCTTTGGCTAAGTAAGTAGTGATAGTAAGTAGTGATAGTAACCAAATATCTTTGGGTTCTGGACTGTTAGGCTGCATTCACACAAAACCCCCCAATGCAGCAAATCACACAGGGGTCACCAACATTGGGGGAATGTCACATGCCATATGCTTAGAATTATGATATAAGATTTGAGTGTGAATACTAGTGAAACATACAAAGAAGTCTCAATAATGTTTTGATTAGCTGTGCTGCCAGCACAAACAAGTGGAAGTTACTAACCAAAAATTCAGACTTGAGGAAAAAAATGCCCAGCGATGTTATGTTTTTGTACTTCTTCTTCATGGCAGGGTTGTACAACTGAGGTTAGGTTATCTTCCATGTTCAGCTTCTAGGTAAACAGCAGAATGTAACAATGCTTCATGGTAATAAAGATTCTTCTTCCTGTGGGCATCTTTTATTTAATTGTTCGCTTGCGTGATTGGCCAATGCAGCGTCTTGCCTGATGATGTCACATTACGTTCCAGAGAAACAGAAATATTTGGATTCACGTTGTTCAAAGACTACTGGGGATTGTAAATGCTTTTGTGCCTATAAAGCACACTCTGAGGTGGCAGGATTGATGAGATATTCAGAAGGTAAACAAAACCATAATGAGCTCAGACATCACTCAGGTCAGGCTGCATTTCACTTTCCACAGGGAAATTCTCGCTCTCTGAGGTGAAGTTCAAGCCTGTCATGTATACTCTCCATATGTTAAAGGCCTTTTGGCTCCTGTCACATCTATGAGAGACTGACCCTGCAGGCAAAAAGAGATAGTGGAGGTATGAGGGGGAATGGGCCCTTCATAATGCTGGATTCAAGACTCACTGCTCCAACATGCAGAAAGCCTTGAGGGATTCAGTTACAAAGAATTTTTAATTATAGTTTATACATCTGGGAAAAAACTTATTAATGGGGATCACTGTGCCAAAATCAGCACTATGTTGATTTCCATTAATTTTTGACAGTACTGATGGTAATGCTATTTTATGAAATACTGAAGAAAAGTTAAAGAACAAAATCAATCACCCACCTGTCACACTGTGTTTGCTGTTAATGCTGTGAGAGCAACTGCAAACAGTATCGTAGGTATTTTCATTTGTCTTTGACCAGAAATAAGACACAACACGTGCTACAAGCCTCAGCCTAACTTCCTGGTGGTCAGAGGCAGTAAATCTCAGTGTCATTAGACTGAGGCTCAAAGACACACAATAACACCTAACTGGTGTTTACTGTAATGCGTCGTTAAAGTTAGTTTGGGCTGAATGGGTGAAACCTGCTAACACATGTCTGAAACTTGTGTGTAGTTTACTGGAGTGCTGCAAAAACGATGACTCATTACTGATACGTGATTAACTTTGATCTGCGTGTCACCACAACACAGTTATGGCAACCAGTAGTTGTGTTGTTGGTTATATTAGTGTTTTATCCTGAGAGGTGAAAATGTTTTTGATGCAAAGAATGTTAGATCATCGTCATCATAATTGACAAAGCTAATCCTAAGAATTAACACCTCAGTTGATCCAAGGAATGAAACATGTGGGAGAAACAAGTTATTATTATATGTTCTGTAGTGGAAATCAAATTCATGTAAACTGAACGGCATTAGGTTAAGTGAGTAAATAGCTGCCTAAGCCTCAGTATAATAAAGTGTCTGGCAGCCAAATCTGGCCACCTACATCAACTCCTCACCTATTCCCTGAATCAGCAGAGTTCTTAACTGAGACGGTTTTATTTCCCCTCGAACTCTGCGCCAAAATCCACTGGATCGAAATGAACAAGCACTGGCCCTCCAACATGTTAATACTGAGAGAATGGCTGATGGACAAAGCAGACACAATACATCCAACTGAAAGCTCGGGCTGAGCTTTGATGTGAAGGAACACTCAGATGAACCACTGTGGCTTCGGGGGAATATTCTTGGTATGAATCACGCTTGTCAAAGCTCTCGCTGGTGGCCATGCGCCAGTGTGAACTTTCCATAGCCCTTGTCGGTGATGCAGGCCCGCTGTTGACTCTACCCTGTCTGTCACACAGTACACTGACTGGTCCTACCTGGACACACACACCCAGTGAATAAGAAGGAGAAGAATGCAACCAGAAAGCCTCTCCCTGGACTGGGCAGAGTGAAATAACATTCTGTGCATTCTCCAAATCACACCCATTTGGTCAGATATAGCTAGTCACTAAGGAGATGAGAAAATATCAAACAATAACAAATGATGTTAAAAAAGGGTGTTGGCGTTTCTGTAGCATGACATATGACTGCTATCGCTAATAGCTCATGTATCATCAAAACAATCATAGACTGAGCCATACCTGTAATTTTTGTGGGTTACTCCCTTTTCAGTGAAAAAGCTTTTAAGGGTGCACGCTCTTGTAGGGTAACATCGTTAACATTTTACCTACTCTTATCTACTACAGTAAAAAAAAAAAAAAAAAAAAAAAAAAAAAAAGACAATTTCTATAATTATTCATCGTCTCTTTCTGAAATCCCCTTACCACTGTGCTGCAGCACTGCTACAGTGGACTGGATTGTGTCCACTGTGAAGTGTATTGGTGTAACAAGACAAGGACGCTGTGGTACTGGCTCCACTTATCTCCCGCATCATCATCTGGAGATCATGTTACTGCTGTTCACACTGAGCAGACTCCACACTCTGCCGCTGAGCAATCAGGACAGTTCACCACATCCTCTGCATGCCTCATTAGACGCTCCTCACCAAAAAAAAAAAAGAAAAGAAAAAAAAGGCACACACCAACCACCACTTTGTTCATTAGATGCATGCTCTCACAAAATATGCTGCTGCAGCGAAGCATCTCATTTAGAAACTTGTTTGATGCTTGGTGAGTAACGACTTCTTTTTATCGGTTAAGTTGCAGACATCCCCTGCCTCACAAGCTGTTGCTTCTACTAGATGGGATGTGATGTTAAAGAAGTGACAGTCAAAACCATCCTGCAAAGCCTGTGCCTCAGCTAAAACTGAAACTGCACATCTGCGAGACAAGAGCCAAAAATCACTTTCATCATTCACTTAACAGATTACACTGACTTTCTGCATAACTGTGCACATGTTCATCACAGAGAAAAGCAGCCTTGAACTAAATAGAAAACAGAGCAACACAGTAATATTTAACGAAACTCAAAAAGGACGCCTAAAACAGCCTTGCCTCAGTTAAGACCTCAATGCAATTAAAACAAACATTTTCTGAGTTAGAAGGTAACAGCGATATTTCTCCTTATTTTCTCAAAAAACATCGTTGTTTCATCCAAAACAGTGGTCTGTTTTTTTGGTTCCTGGATGACTTTATCCTGCCTGAGTAACAACACAGAGCTCTCTCCTCCCCTCTCCCTCCTCACCTCCAAAAAGCAAAGCCACTGCCACCACTTAAAAGAGGAGGCAGAGCTCAGCATCAACATGAAAAGGCAATGGGCATCAATCAATGGAGAAGTTACAAACAGCAGGCGGTGAAGCCAGAACCATGAGGTACTAATTGGGACCGTTCGGGATTAGTACACATGAGAGACACCTTGAGTGCCCCACCCGCTGGAGCTCACAAACCAGGCCTTATTATTTGTCAACACTTGATTAAGTGGGACTGGAGGAACAGCCATGTTCAGACATTTTGAAGGAGACAGAGAGAAGAATTACAGTGTTGGAGAGGCTGGGGCTGAACTGAACTTCTCAAAGTGGGACCCACTCCAGAGTCATCACCTTCAACAGGCTACTTAAAGTGGAGGAGATGAGGAATAAATACCACCTTAAAGTTTCCTGAGGTTGCACCTGGTCCAGGCCCTCCACAAATCACACTGACTGCTTAATGTGCAACAATAACCTCCCCTGCTCTCCTGAATACAGATGAGGGTGGAGGGTACAGTCGGTGCTGGAAACCTGCACTCTGTGTGGGCTTAGCATTTTTCTAGTAAGTTAGACAGACTCAATTTCAACTCAAATCAAGCTTCATTAACCATAACAGCTCATACTGTCTGGGGGAACATGCTCGACATCAATCATAATTTAGCAAAGCTTCACTGTTTCTCTGAGTTTCCCACACTTTTCAGGAACAGGTATGTGTCTCTCGTTTTTAAAGACAATAATAAACCTATAATAAATCACCATAGCCGCCATAAAAGCAACTACGTAAAACAGAAATTACAAACACTTTGCCGCTGAGACACTTTTAATAGCACAATGTTCACTTACCAAGGTGAGTACAGTGTGGTTTAAGGTGCCCTCTCCACCTGTTTAATCTTTCCGCGGTCCTCAACAAAACGCTGAACACACACACACACCCAGGAGACAGCAGGTCCCGGCTCACCTCAGCCTGAAGCGACGACCTGAAACGCCTCCAAAATGCGGACAAAAACAAAGTAGAGAGCAGCTTCAGGAGACCTCTCCGTTAAATGCAGAGGAGCACTGAGGCTGTGATGAAGCGCTCGTCTGTCGTCTCGGTTGTTGTTTCAGATGCTAAGGTGGCACGCATGAACACCACCTGTGGCTTGCGCGCGCAGTAGTGTCACTGGGGTGAGCTCGCGATGCCATGTGCTGTTACCAAAATAAAGGTTTTGACGCAGGCGGCAAACCGGGGCGTGTCGCGTCAGAGGGGAGGGGAGGGGAGGGGAGGAGGGTGCCGCGGTGATAATTGAGCCATTTATCAGGAATCACATTGAGGCTGCGTTTTTGTGTCCGCGCGCCATCTGCTGGCGGAAAGCAGCAACAGCAGTACGTGCGCAGCTAGTCTGCTAATTGAAGCTAATGGCTTTCACCTGGTGACACAGATGTAAACATGACGCTCATTAGATGTTTGGACTTGATGACTGTTTTTTGTCAAAAATGTATGTAAGTATGTGGTTTGGACTGCCCCAGAGCAAATTAAACTAATTTTATTGATTTGTTGAATACAGTCCCTCCAGCAAACAAACTAAACAAAAATAAGCCTTTCTTCAATATTAATGCACTGTCGCTTTTACTTTTATGAACTTAGTTACAAAACAAATTATTAAAAAAAAAAAACAGTTATTGTGGCACATTTAAACGTTTGGGCTCCCTCCTACTAAAACACTCAGAACTAACCCTTGAGGCCCTAACTGACTTGTTAGGACTTGTAAGGCAGGTCAAGAATTATCATCAAAAATTTTCCGCTGATCACATTTCCAGAGATTGATAAATTCACTGACTCCTCAAACCTTGTGATAACAGTCAACAACTAACTGATGATCTGAAAATAAAGATAGCTGGTGCTTACACAGCAGGGAAGGCTACAAAAAGTAATTTCCAGTCTGAAATGTCATTAAGAAATGGCAGTTTTTGGGAACTGTGGAAATCATGATAAGATAAAACTGCACATGTACTTGGCAGAAAAGTGAAACAAAACACACATATGACTGCAAAGGAACTGCAGAAAGGTTTAGCTGACACAGGAGTGGTGTTGCACTTTTCCACTGTGCAGCGTTGATGCACAAACAGGGTCTAAATGGAAATGTGATCAGAGGGAAACCTTGCCTGCGACCTCATCACAAAAGTCAACGCCTGAGGCCTAAAAAGCCACATCTGGATTAGCCAGAGTCATTTTGGAAGCACCTTGCCAACTGTCAAGCAGGGGGGTGGAAATATACATTTCTGGGTTTGTGAGTTTGTCAGTGGCACAGAGGGAGGGAAGAATGGGTTTCATTAATATATCAACAAATTCTGGATGTAAATGTCTTGCAGTCAAGAAAGTGAAATTGAAAAGAGGCTTGCTTCTACAATTGTTTTTTATGTATTTTAATTTCATTTTGTTTGCCACTTTTATGTTATGAGATATGTGTATATTTTATAAGATTCAGTACTAAAAACCTGTATGAAACTATGCAAGTTTCCATTTCCTGCTCTTTCCTGTTAGTCAGCTTTAAATTTGCCTTAAATGTTGTTAAATGAAGAGAGAGAGAAAAAAAAAAAACCACAAGATCACAAACTCCTTTCAGTATCACTCTGTAATGTCTAATTGCTTTAAAAAAGTGCGTACCATACATATGAGATACATTGTTTTATAAGCAAATATATATTATACTTTCAATTTGATAAAAGGTTACAGTCTGTACAATCATCTCCTGTGTCTACTACATATGATTCTTTTTTCTTTTACAGTGAAATCATGAATATATCATATAAAATAGCAAAATGACTTCATGATGAGGATTTCTAATCAGGCTTAGAGAGATCACACTCACCAAAGGTGACCATGGCACAGACATAAGTGACCTTCAGAATACTGTTTTCAGAGTGAGAATGCTATCTCCTTAATTAAGCAGAGAAAACATTGTAAAAGCAGTAGTAGCAAACATAGCAGAAATAAAGTGAGCCTGGGTTCTTCAGTGGAGAATTTAAAGGCAAAATGTTATCAAAGGTTAGATTTGGCACATAAAGCATTACTTCAAATACTTGAAAATATCATTCAACCATTTGCTGTGGAGGCATTGTCTAGATTTAACTTACAGCTGTTCAACACAGATGATCTTGTACGATGTACAGCGGTTTGACATTTAATTTCAGAGCAAAGCAACTTCTATTACAGCACCCAACATGATCTGCCTCTTTACTTTCTACTTTGGCATTCCACTCCATGGCTTATGAGGGACAAATGTCATCCAAAGCCAAATATTCTACAATAAACAACTTTCTTAAGAAACCAGCACATGCATTAATTCTATTTGCTTTTCTGCAAAGCCTGTAGGCTGTAAACTTATCTTGACATATCTGAGCCCTTACTGTCTGAGCCTTTACTTTTAGCACATATCTACAGATGTTCGTGTTGTTTCTGCAAAGCTTGCCCAGGGGATTTTCAGAGATCTGAAAGAAAGTCTGGGGGGGGGGGGGGGATATTTGAAGGAAACATTAATAATCCAACAAAATGCTAGAAAAATGTGCCATCCTCAAGCAAAATTCTCAGCAGTGGTTGGTGATGGCACTGTGGCGACAGAAAGCTGAATGCTGCGTCATACTGTATCAGGACCTCAGAGGGAACAGTGCTGTTTCAGTGGGAAGGAATGCAAATTTCCTGCAGCTGCAAATAGTTGTGGAACAAAAAAGACCATTCTTCGCAACTGAAACAGTATCATCAGCATTCATTCTTTCCTCTCAAGTGGTGTGTGTGAAAACACTCTCTGAGTCTCAGTGCAACACACACACACACACACATGCATACGCTTGTGCAGGGAAGTGAGAAACCACTCAATGTCCCTGCCTTTGCCTCTGTTCTGGGAAACATGCAGGTCTGACTAAACCAGGTTTGGGAGTGTTGTGGGTAATGGGAGGAACAAATGCTAGGGTGTCAAAGCAGGATCTGTTGGAGTGAAGCTGGAGTGATTAATTGGGCTCTTATAAGTCCAGATGATGATGTGAAGATGTGGGCAAGCAGGAAGTGAGGAAATCAAACCGGTGCCACGTAATTCCCGGGAAAAGTCCCAAAAGCTTGTGTCCGTACTGACGTACCTAAAGAAAACAGAGCACACACTGTGGTCACACAACAGAAACAAATACATTAAGGCATGTATCCGAAATCTTCATTGTGCTAATTACACCTGCAATGTCTCATGATGTCCACTAGAGGGGGAGCTGACACTGCTAAATGTTTTGATATTTATCACCATGAAATCATACCTCATTACTCATTACTTCAAAAGTTTTCATATGTTTTGTTTTGAAATTTTATTGAATATTTTTAAATACTGCAGACCTACTGTAAAATCCCATTCTTTCATTACTTCATAGAAAATGTTTCTTTAGTAACTCAGAGTTGTTGCTTTTGTTTGTTTTTTTTGTTTTTTTGTTTTGTTTTTGTTTTATCAATCTCATTGGTAAAAAAAACCTACTACTGTCCTTATCAGACACCATTGGTGTACACAATCTACAAAGGAACAAATTAATGAAAAAAATGGATAAAATTGAAAAACAACAAAAAACATAACAAATGATGAGTATGAAAATATTTTTGAATCATGGCCTTCAATGTCACCTAAACTTAATACAAATAAACACTTTTGGGAGATGTTGGAGTGACATGTTAAGGAATGCACTCCACCACATCACCATCATAAAACACCAAATGAGAGGATATATTTTAGAAGATTGATGTTTGATTCCTCCACTAGAGGCACTGAAGCTGTTCTGGAGGCCCATGGTGGACCACAGTCAAGACACTTTTTCCCCCATCTTTACATAATGTCCCACTTCACTATACTGTTTCCCCCGGAAAACAATTGAGGTGTAAATAACCCCGAGAATTACATTTTGTGATTTTAAATAAATATTTTACTCCTCATCACAAACCAGCCATCATCACATTTCTCCATCACTTGTACAATGTCTCCTTCTCTGCTCAACTCATCTGAATTCTGTGGTTTGTAGTTGTAAACAGCTTTATATCTAAAAATTGAGAATATAGAAAAACAGACAAACAAATGGTCTGGTTTACAATTTCCACCAAAGCTGCAAATTATGGTCAACAAATGTCAACAAATAAAACACTGAAATCTTGGGACGACGGGTTGGTGTTGCACCACCGTGTTTGGGACTGAAGTCAAGTGCAGGGAGGACATGTGTGATTAGACAGCACCTGGTTTGGTATTGCACCTCAAAATAGAAACCCATGTCAGGTATTATGAATATGGAATGATGAGCCACATTCTGTCAGATAAACACTAACACCACGGGGTGAGGACATGCAGTGACTTTCTAAGTAAAGCAGTGAGTAGACCTCAAGGGGTCAGTATCTGGGAGTGTTCGTAGTAGCTCCTGCCTGTGTGCAGACACTGGACAACTGAGTGGAAGGTGAACGGGTTTTAGCCAGAGCCCTGTTAGCCGAGGGTGTCCCAGCCCAGTGGAAGCTGTTCTGGCTGGTGGGTGAAGCAGTTTTAGAGGTGCTGTGGGGCCACCTAATTGGCCATTTCTTTGGTGTGGGTGTCCGGGTAGGGGAGCGTGATCAGGAAGCTGGGCTGTAAGGTACAGGTGAAGACGCAGTTTCAGGGGGGAGTGCCTGGGTCGTAGCTGAGGGAGGGGTGAAAGGGACAACGGCACCATGACAGGGTGAGGAGTGACGTCCTGGACTCTGGGGGTCCAGGGAGACGTGGAGACATGGGGCCTGGTGAGTAGTCGTCCGTGGATAATTTGGCACGAGGCATCTTGTTGACCTGGACATAATTGGCTGAAGATGCCACCCGGCTGGTCCCTGAGATCCTCCTCCAACCACTTATCGTCAACACGCTTGGTTATACTGATCACCTCACCCTGAGGAAAAAATAAAAATAATTTGAAGAGTTAGTTATTACACAAAAATATCATCCACATTGCAAGTTAAATACTGATGTCTGTTTATCATACACACATCTAAGTCAGTTCTAATCAGTCAATTTGATATGGCATTAATGACAGAAACATTATTCAGATATAACCCTGAAAATGCAATATGTTCTCAAACCGCACTGAGGAACTTTTGCTTTGACTACCTGAAGTGGCAGTGTAAAACCTTTTTTTCCTTCTAATTTTCGACAGGCTGAGAAACTTAAACTCTTTCATTTCATAAGTGTTCCCTGATGTACCCTATTTTGGTTTTGATAAGACTATTTAAGAGGAATGGTTTGATATTTGGTGAATATGTTAATCATGTTATTATAAGTGAGAGTAAGATGAGGATTGATAGTACCCTGATCCAGTGTGTAAATGTGAAGCTATAGCTAGCAGTCACTGGGGCTTAGCTTAGCTTAACATTAAAAGATTGGAACAGTAACCTCCTGAGTCTAAACCCAGCACAGTCTCCAGGAATGAAAAATAACAATATTAATGTTAATTAGAGAGCTTTGAAGGTGATGGTAGGTGGATTTTGTTACCCTTGGACAGAGCCCAGTACAGTCAAAATGTGTTTCCCTTTCAGCCTCCATTTAAAATGGTGTTCCTGTGGCAACCCTTTCTGCAGATAGGCTGGGGCTTAGGTTAGGTTATGATTAGGTGTAGCAGAGATAAGTGGTTAGGTTTAGAGTAAGACTGAGGTCAGATTAAGATCCACCTACCGAAAGCACCTTAAAGTTCACTAATTAAAGCTTTCTACTATCAAGCATCTCATCTTCAATCTATATAAAAGTAAAGTAGAAAACAACACAGCTGCTGGCATATTCATCTCTCACAGCCCTCCAATTTTAGTTCAGGTGTTTATTTACAAAGATCCTCTCTAGCAACAAATTCAGTGACACCATTTAACATAATCCATATTAATACCACTTTACTTAAAAGAAAGTTCATTGCAGGTCAGCTGAAGTATACAGCGCCCACAGCTCTCCATAGTCCAACACCTGTAGGTGGGAGACTTTTATAGGTGTCGGCTTCTCTGTAGGAGTGCAGAATCTGTGAAGGAAGGAAAGGAATCATTTTGTAGTCATGTGGTCTTCAATAATAAAACATTTTACATAAGCACACAACCGAACGGTATGAA